>PVIH01003991.1:0-57958 GCA_004025045.1 Sigmodon hispidus | reverse complement strand
AACTTCAGTGCTAATTAACTGGGTGGATCCTCCGCCCTGGCCACACACATAGTCAGCCATATCTCCTTGTTAAGGGTCCTGCCACCCCCCAGAACTCCCCCCTAATCCACTGCTCTACCTCCCAAGTACCCCTTGCTTACTCCCATAGTTTCCTCAAAATTTAGTCCATTCTAAGGGTCCTAAGTTGTGTCCTGCAGTCCCTTTCTATGACCCCAATTCCCATAAACTGAGAGCTGGTATTTTAGGAAACACAGATTATAGAGTACTAGCAGGGAGAACCCACGCCTCTTGTCCTTCCCAGGCTTCCCTTCTCCACTGTCTTCCTCCTAACGTCCAAGCAACCCCCTCTCAGCCCCACTCCCACCCTCCGGCATCTGTAACTAACTCAGACTGCGCTCACTTTCAGAAAGGTGTTTTGTATGTGAGCGGTTTTTGCATTCAGGAAATTGGCGGGGTTGTAAGACTAGGAACTCGTTAGATGAACCCAGAGCTCTGACCACATAGTAAGGCAATTATGCCCCAGGCACCAGGGAGTACCAACGGTAGGGTAGGCAGAAGCCGGAGGGCAGCAGTAGGGATCCGACTAGCCCCGTGGTAGAAGAGAAACGTTTTTATTCTGTACCCTCATTTCTATGGAGTTTGGGGCAGAGGCTTTAGATAAGTAGGTATGAATCTTACTCAAGCCCTAGCAGCTTCAACCCCTGCCTTTTGGGAGCCTAAAAATATGAGCGCACGTGTGAAATATAGTATCAGTATTAACCTCCGACCCGAACTCCCACATAATTTTAACCGTAATGGTCCCAGTCAACCTCCATATCTTCCATTCCCACCAGAAAGCAAGGAGTTTACCTCCCTCACCTGTCAGCAACGCCAGGGGCAGGAGCAGGTGAGGGGAGCCAAGGCGCGCCATGCCTGCTGTCCTGTCCTGGACGCCCTCCGCGCCTCTGTCCCTCTCCTTGGCCGGTCCCTCACTTTCTTTCCCTCCTCTCCTGCCCCCTCCCACTGGCAGCTAAAAATAAAGTCGGACAGAATGGGAGGGGTGGGAGGAGGGGACCTGTGGGAGCCCCAAAGCAAAGGGACAGAGGGATCTCAGTCCAGGTCTCTGCCTTGGTGCTGCCCCCTGGAGGTCGCAGCTAATATTCAAAGAGAACACAGATTTTGACCCTTTCTTAAGCTCCCCCCACCCCATTTATTTGTTCAGTAATGATCTCCTCCTGTTTGGAACGGAAAGTAGGTGTTAGAGACAAATTCTTTACACATTATTGATCTCAGCCTGAGATATGACAAGTCAAAGAGGACCACAGTGACAATGACAGCAGTGTCCTGACTGTGTGCAGAGCAGTCCCACTGTGTGACCTTGCCAGCCCACTGAGCCCTGGTATGTGTATGTGTTTAATAGCTTTTGGAGAGTCTATGTCTGCGGACAGGTGTGCTTTGTAGTGTCAGCATCATTGTTTGGTTTCGAACATCCAGCCCCGATTTAAGGAGGCTGTAAACCTCTGAGAATGGTAGAGCCACCTTTGCTTGTCCACTACCTACCACTTCCCCCAACACTTATGCTTTCAATGCAAACCTGCGGGTAACAACTTTAGTTGCCAATGGCACAGAAACCCATCCATAGTCACAGGAACTAAGGTTTAAACTGACCGGAACATGAGAGGCTGACCAGATGTCAGTGAGCAGCTGGATAGAGTGGTACACGCCTGTTCTACTCAAAAGCCCAGGACAAGAGAACTCAGAGTTTCAGGTCAGCCTGGGTAACAAAGTGAGATCCCCATCTTAAAACTAAATAAATAAGTCAGTGAGCAAATTGATCTTTAATTTGCTGGCCGTAAGGCTTGCTTGCACTGTGGGCATGGACCACAGTTATTTACACAGATTCATTGTACAGTATTTACAGCAAGAGGCAAGACGTAGCATCAATCTGGATAGTTAAAGAAAGGGCAAGAGCCAGGTGAGGGGAACTCTAATATCAGAGTGTGAGCAGACACCAGAAGGTGTGAGGAGGGAGGGGTCAGTGCCAGGCCAGGAAGGAGGCTGGCGAGGCAGACACAAGGGGAGACGTGTCAAATGCCCTCGGTGCGGAGGAGACGTGAGGAAAGAGTCTACTGGGACATGGAGTATGAAGGAAAAAAATATGCTACATGCTGCTTCAGAAAAAGAATACAATTAGTACTTTACCACTCAAAACTTATGCTTCTCCTACCAAAAAATAATTTTGTTTAAGTTTCCAGACAGGGGACTAAGAAAGACAATTCTGTCGCATGGTGACAAATTCTAAATTCTTACCAGACTCAAGACAGATAAAGGGAAGAGAACAAAGAGATTCTGGCGACAACAGAGAAGCCCAAATGCCTCCCAAGGAGTCTTTCACCGATGCCACCTTCCTGACCTCATCTTTGGCAAGGTTCTTCCCTTCATCCCTGTATCTGGATTGTAACTTCAGTCAAGCAGTCCAATTGGAATGAGGCTGGCACATGGGGACAATCTAAGACTCCACCTCACCAATTCAGGCTCTCTCCTTATCTTGTATCATAATGTCAGGGCTTGAGTCGTAGCCAGGGACAGACTAGGGTGAGAATGGACAGAATGGAGGATATGAGGCCACAAAGACCCACAATCCCAGGGCCACAACGCCAGAGGCCTAGTTTGTCCAGAGGAATGAAGAGGTCACAGGCATTTCTGAGCACGTCCAGAAGAAGAGGGGGGTGACCTCGAAGGACGCGAGCCAGGAGCAGGACGCGGAGTCGGAACTTCAGAGCCACTTGTGGCAAGCAGCCCCCTGGGGTCCCCGGTCCTCCGGGGCCCACAGTCTCGGCTCCTCCTGGGACTCCAGAAATCTTCATTCGCCTCCCATAAGCTGAAGTCTCTTGTTCCATCAGTAAACGGATCTCATAAGCATCTCGGCTCAGATTCATGATGAGGGAGAACAGGTAGTATCTGAGATGCAAGGTGGACGATGCACAGGTTAGGAAGGACGTGCAGTCTGCTCAGCATCCCCTAAAGACTGAACCCCTCTCCTCATACACTGCAAAGGGTTCCACATTAGAACAGCAGAAGCAAATGCTACAACCACTGGGGATGCTGGGATAGCTCAGTGGGTAAAAGCATTTGCCACTAACCCTGAAGATCCCCAGAACCCACATGGAGATAGAACTTATGTCTTCAAGTCGTCCTGACTTCCACACACACACACCATGGCACACACATGCATCCACATACACAATACAAATAAATATGTGTGTGTTTTTTAACCTAAGAACTGTATTGTGCCTTAGAAGTGGGAATGTGGTTCACTAGTAAGAGTATTTGCCTTGCACATGTGAGTTCCTGAGTTCAATCCCAACACCAAGAAAAGAACTGTCCTTCCTTCCGGACAGTACATTGGACTCAATAAATCTGGTACAGAAAGATGTGATCTCGCTGACATGTTAAACCAAATAGCCCAAGTCACTGAAGCATGGCTTAAGATGGTGCTTGTCAGGATGGGAGGCTATGAGAAACACATCAGTCAAGGGGAAAATATTCAGTTCTACAAGATAAATAAGTTCTGTAACAACACACACAGCATGGCGACCGTACCATATACCTGCTAATGGGCAGATCTCAGCTCAGGCATTTTTAAAATTTTCTTAGTATTTATTTTTATTTTATGTGAATTGGTGTTTTGCCTGCATGTGTAACTGTGTAAGGGTGTCAGATCTTGGAATCACAGACAGTTGTTAGCTGCCATGTGGTTGCTGGGAACTGAACTCAGGTCCTCTGGAAGAACAGTCAGTGTTCTTAACAGCTGAGCCATCTCTCCAGCCCCCCAGCTTAGGCATTTTTTTTAAAACTTATTTATTTATTCGCCTTGGTGTTTGCCTGGAACTGGAAATACAGTTATGAACTACCATGTGGGTGCTGAGAATTGAACCCCAGTCCTCTGGAAGAGCAGTTAGTGCTCTTAACTGCTGAGCCATCTTTCCTGTCCCCATCAGGCATTCTTAATTAAAAAGACATTACCATGAAGTTATGATCATTTTTTAAATTATTTATTTTACGTATATGAGTGTTTCACCTGCATGTATGTTTGTGTACCATATGTATGCCTGGCACCCAAGAAGGCCACAGAAGGTGTCAGAGTTACAGGTGGTTGTGAGCTGCCATGTAGGTGCTAGGAGTTGAACCCGTGTCCTCTGGAGGAACAGTGTGGTGGTGTCAGTAGGAATGGCCCCCATAATGCTTGAACCATAGGGAGTAGCATGATTAGAAAGTGTGGCCTTGTTGGAGGAAGTATGTCACAGGGGTGGGCTTTGAGGCTCTAGCCACACCCAACACACAGACTTCTGCTGCTTATGCATCAAGATGCAGGACTCTCAGCTCCTCTCCAGCACCATGTCTGCCTGCAGGCTGTCATGTTCTGCCATGATGATAATGAACTAAACCTCTGAAACTGAAAGTCACGCCAATGAAATGTTTTCCTTTATAAGAGTTGCCATAGCCATGCTATCTCTTCACAGCAACAGAAGCTCTGAGACAGCCAGAGCCCCAACTGCGTGTTGTCCCTCCAGCCCCAGTGTAGTAAGTACGCTAACAATCTTGACTACGACGATTATTTCACAATGCACATGTTTGAAACACTGCACTGTAGGCTCAAATACATATTGTACATATTTAAAAATAATAAAGATAAAAGAACTCTCCTACTATTCTATAGTTATGTTTATGTGTACTTTAAGATACTGGCTTAAGTGTCGTAAAATATGCCAAGATTGACTTCAAGTTTCACTTTTTAGACAATCCCTATAATCTCCAGTGAGCTGGAGTGATGGCAGTGGTAACACGCTCATTATCCAAGTTCAGATCCCCAGAATCTATGTAAATGCTGGTACGCATGAAGATATGGAATGTCTCAGAGCAAGATGCCGAGTCAGACTAGCCTTGTATAAGCATGTGCACACAAGCATGCACACACACACACAAAGCCAACATTACAAAAACAAAAAAGTCACAGACTTTTGTATTTAAGATGTAGCTAATGCAGCCTGTAAATCCACCATTAGACAGAATGGAGAGTTCATAGTCAGCCTGGACTACATAGTGAACAAATCCTATATTAAACACATAAAAATGAGCCAGGTGGTAGTGAGTGGCACATGCCTTTAATCCCAGCACTCAGGAGGCAGGGGCAGGTGGATCTCCATGAGTTTGAGGCTAGCCTGGTCTACAGAGTGAGTTCAAGGATAGCCAGGGCTGCACAGAGAAACCCTGTCTTGGAAAAACAAAAAAAAAAAACAAAAAGAAGTAAAACATTTTCGGTTTGGGCTGGTGTGGTGATATGTGACTTTAATACCAGCGCTCGGAGACAGAGGCAGGGACAGCTGTTGAGTCTGAGGTATCCCAGCCTACAGAGTGAGTTCTGTCTGCCAGTGCTACAGGATAAATTTTGTGCTTAAGGAATTTATAATCTAACATCTCTCCCAGTCACTTAATGTCTCTGGACCTTTTAGGGGGTCTTAGTATGTATAAATCTTTTTTCTTCTCTCTTTCCTGAGACAGGGTATCATGTAGCTCAGACTGAACTTGAACTCTTGACCCTAAGAGTTGGGATTATAGACATGCATCACCACTTCAGGCTGCATGTGTCTCCTGATTATTAGGATCAAGTTAAGTGTGTGTGTGTGTGTGTGTGTGTGTGTGTGTGCATGAATATAAACCCCACCATTACATCTGATCTTAAAATTATTCACTTGTTTTCTTCTTATCTAATTACAGAGAAACCTAGGCACCTTAAACAGCACCCTACCTATGAGCTACATCCTCAGCCCTTCTTAGTTTTACCTTACATCATTCTTCCATGATCATTCTCTCTATGTGTAGATAACTGTGTAAGCAGGTGCACATGCAAATGTCGGAGAGACCCGAGGACTCCCCATGCATAAAGACCAAAGGACAAGCTCAAGCCCTGTTCGCAGGCACTGCCCACCTTCTTTCTGAAGACAGGCTCTAAGAGCTTGCTGTTTGCTGGGAATGCTTATTTTGGGTTTTGTTTTGTTGGGGGGGTTTAGATTTATTTTTATTTTACATATATAGTTGTTTTGCCTGTATATATGTCTGTGTATCATGAGCATGCAGTGTCAGTGGATGCCAGAAGAGGCTCTCTCGGACCTGGGGTCACACATGGCTCTGAACTGCCAAATGGGTGCTGGCAACTGAACCCAGGTCTTCTGGAAGAGTGACAGTAAAATTAACCACTGAATCATTTTTCCACACCCCCTTTCATACTTTAAAAATTATGTGTGTGTGTGTGGCATACAGGTACATGTATGCTATGGCACATGTATGGAGGTTGGAAGTCCCACCTGCAGAACTCAATTCTCTCCTCTCATCATAGGCTCCAGGGACTAAAACGAAGGCCACCAGGTTCACCCAGCAAGCACTTTTAACCTACTCAACCATCTCACAGGCTTAATCATTTATTTTAATAACTGGCTCCCTACCTACAATGTAATGAGTCTTGCTTTCTTTTCTCTTTGTAAATGTATTTATTTTATTTATTACTAGTGTGTGTAGTAGTACTAGTAGTAGGGGGCACAAGCGCAATGGGGTACACATGAACAGCTTTGTAGGGTGGGCCTTTTCTCCCACCTTTACCTGGGTTCCAGGGATTGAACTCAGATCGTCTCGTTTGCTCGCTCTTACTCACTGGCACCACATCATTTCAAGGGCACCACATTTGTTTGGCTTTTGCTTAATCTGGCCCATAATAAGATACTAAGAGGTATTTTTGAAAAAGCCAAGCACAGTGGCGGTGGCACATGCTCACGAAGTCCCAGCTAACAAGGTGGCTAAGGCAGGAAGATTGTTTGAACTCAGGAATTCTGTCCCAGTCTGAGCAACATGCGAGACCTCCACCTATTTCATGTGTGCAGGTGCACACATTCATGGGTATGTATGCATGTTTGGTGCACAAGCATGTGAATCCCAGAGTCCTACCTTGGGGTCACTCCCCAGGAGCTGTTTACCTTGGTTTTGAAAACAGGGCTTCTCATTTGGTCTGATATTTGCTCATTATTCTAGGCTGGTTGGCCAGAGAACCTTGGGAATCCTCCTGATTAACCTCCTTATTGCTGGAATTATGGAGTGCATCACCATCCCTGATTTGTGTGTGTGTGTGTGTGTAGGGTCTGGGGATCAAACTCAGGTCTTCATGATTGTAGAAGAACTGTTTTATCTCAGTCCAATGAGACCTCTATATTATGAAAGAAAAACTAGATATGATATCACATGCCTGTAACCCTGTCCTGAAGGGGGTGGGGGGCCTAAAGCAGAAGAATCCTGAGTTCAAGGCTAAATTAGGCTATGAGAGAGATCTATCTCAACAACAACAACAAAATAATAATAACAAGCAAACAGGCAAGATGGCTCAGCAGGAAAATGGTTGTCAGCAGATGTGAGAGCTAAGGTCAGATGTGAGAGCTGAGGTCAGATGTGATGAGGTGAGGTCAGATGTGATGAGGTGAGGTCAGATGTGATGAGGTGAGGTCAGATGTGATGAGCTGAGGTCAGATGTGATGAGCTGAGGTCAGATGTGAGAGCTGAGGTCAGATGTGAGAGCTGAGGTCAGATGTGATGAGCTGAGGTCAGATGTGATGAGCTGAGGTCAGATGTGATGAGCTGAGGTCAGATGTGATGAGCTGAGGTCAGATGTGAGAGCTGAGGTCAGATGTGATGAGCTGAGGTCAGATGTGATGAGGTCAGATGTGATGAGCTGAGGTCAGATGTGAGAGCTGAGGTCAGATGTGATGAGCTGAGGTCAGCCTTGAGATCACAAGGTGAAAGAAGAGGACCCACTCTTGCCAACTAAGGGAAAAATGGAATAACTGAGGAAGGAAGAAGGCAGTGCTGGAAGACTGTCTCTGGCCTACATACAATTAAACTAATATAATAATCACCATCTCCAATCTTAGTCACTTATGGTATGGCAATCTAACTTCCATCTGATACTGTTACTCTTTTATGGTTTAAGATACAAATGAAGGCTGGGCAGTGGTGACACACACCTCTAGTCTCAGTGCTCGGAGACAGAAGTAGGCAGATCTCTGTGAGTTCAAAGCCAGGATAGCCCATATAGTGAGTCAACCAAAGCTATATAGTAACAGACAAAGAAATAAATAATATATAGTCATGGTATCCACGGAGGATTAATTCCAGGATCTTGCATCCTGCCCATTCACCCAAATCCAAAGCTGCTCCAATCCCTTAGATAAAATGGTATTGCATTTATATATAACCTACACAATCCTCTGCATCCACCTCCAGACTCTTTGTAGTATCTAATACAATATATATGCAATGTAAAGAAATGTTATACTATATTGTTTAGGGAATAATGACACAAAACTTCCACATGTTCAATTCAGATGTACTTTCCCCCTTAACATTTTCAATCTGGGGATGCCTGGATCAAAAGGTGTGGAAACAATTGCTATGAAAAACCAACTGTATACTCAGAAAATCCTGAGCGACTCTGACTCATAAATAGCTCGTTATGGGTCAGGGAGTCGGCTGAGAAGGTGAAGAACGTGCCACATAAGGCTGATGGCCTGAGTCTGGCACCTGGACTTCCTCTGACCTACAGTGCTGCAGTGCACTGCCTCTGCCGCAATAACACTGTTTCTAAACATATACATACAGGCTAGAGTGATGGGTCAGTGGGTAAAAGCACTGCTGCTCTTCCCGAAGTTCTGGGTTTTGATTCTCAGAACCCACATGACAGCTCACGACCATCTGTAACTCCAATTCTGATGCTTCCTTTGGTCTCTGCCAGCACCAGGTACACAAATGATGCACAGACAAACATTCATAGACATAGAGGAGAATATTATAAATCTGTGTGTGCGTGTGTGCATGAGTGTGCAAACTATGCAGAATAGAGGCCACAAATAGTCTTGTAGGAGACAAAACCAAACCTGAATGAACGCTGTGCCCACTTTTCCTGGTCCACTCGGGGAGCTAGTCCGGACTTCCCAGCCCACAGAACATTGTCACAGGCAAAGTACAAGGCTCGATTGAGATGACTAACAGTGATGCAGAATCTCAGGACAACATCTGATAGGTGCACAGCTCTTTTGGCCGACTCAAGAGCATCCGCCGAGTTACCCAGACGTAGCACTTGTGGAGAAGAACAAGAGAAAGCAAGGGATGTGAGGTAGAGAGGCAGAGGTGGGGGCAGAGAAGAGAGAGAGAGAGAGAGAGAGAGAGAGAGAGAGAAAGGAAAAACTGAGCAAGCAAAAATAACACAAGGAAGAGTAAAACCAGCTCTTTTTTTTGAACTTCAAAGTGTGATTAGCTTTGTCCGGGTTTAGTTTTTACTTGCTCCATTCTCTCCAATCCATGCTAACTTTCTAATACCTGGTGGCTTATCTCCATTGGAGGAATGCAGAAGAGCCAAATAACGGCAGAAAAACGAAAACACAGAAAGGAAAGCAATGGGCTGATAGCTGGGCTGATAAAAGAAAGATTTGCTTTACTTACACTTTCTTCCAAGGCTCAGATGACCCTCCAGCTGTCGAATCTGTTTCTGTAACTCAGGACTGGCCCCATGTCTCTGCAAAGCATGGCCAAGGAGGGAACAGGCATACTGGGCAGCCCTGGAGGGGAGGGCAGGAAAAGTAAGGGACGGGCTTCCCTAACTTCTCTGCCAAAAATGTCCTCCTCCAGAGGGCTGGCGAAGCGGTTAAAAGTACTTGTTCTTCCAGAGGACCAGGGTTCCATTCCCAGCACCCACATGGTGGCTCACAACCGTCTGTAGCTCCAGTTCCAGGACACCCACCACCCTCTTCCGACCTCTGCCCGCACCTGACACACATGTAGTACACGTACACATTTGCGGACAAAACACCCAGATAATAATAAATCTGAAAACAAAAAGTCCTGCGGGGCCATTTTCTGGTTTTCACACCAGTATCTTTCTGCTCTTCCTCGAAGGCACGGAAAGGAAAGACACGAGGGGAAAATAAAGCCTATGAGAAGGTGGAGAGCACTATTGGGAGTTAAGAGTAAGATTGGAAAATGGTGAGGCCGGGGTGGGCAGTAAGCACAGGAGCCATCACCAGAGGGCAGATTATTCCTCTGGACAGGTGAACTAAGAGGTTAAGGTCCTTGAACGGCATGGAACCCAAAGGAGAGCGGGGACAGCGCTGCTCCCAGGTGACAGCGGTGAGGGTGAGGACGGAGAACCGGGAATCGCCCCTCATGCCACCAGTGAGGAAACGGTTGCTTTGTGGACATGGTAACCCTGGGCGGCCTCCCCACTGGCCCACTCATGCCTCAGTTTCCCCATCTTTCCCGCGAGCAGGAAAGAATCATCTCACAACGGGCTGCGGAGTGCGCCTTCCGGGCCGCGCGGGCCCCCGTAGCCACGGCTGACCCTTAGGGACCCCGTAGCGCTCCGGTCGCCGCGCGGGAACCTGCTCTGCCCTCCCGCCCGCGCTCCTCCGTCCGCCGCACCTACACAGCCGCTCCCGGGCTTGGCTCTGAGCACTGAAGCGGACCCAGGCATCCATGACAGCGGCAGCCCGGGCCCACGGCACCGCAGCCCGCCTGCTTCCAGCCCCTAGTCACGCCTCCCGGGCGAGCAACGGAGCTTCGCGAGGGACAAACGGCAGCAGGAAAGCCAAGCAGCCGGAGCCAGCCCTAAGGCGGAATTTCAGAACGCGAAGCGAGATCGTGGGTGCATTTCCGGCAGATCAACCCCTTGGCAAGGTCTCCAGCCTCTAAGCAAGCCTTCAGGAGCACACTCTGCTGCTTTACATTCTCAGCAGCAAAGCAAGGGGCGGGGCCTGCGAGAGCCGGAGAGCCCAGGACAGCAGAAGCCTGTAGCCCAGACCATCCGAGGGAAAGAAGATGTGATGAGATTCCGCTTGGCAATCTCCACCCAAACAGGGACAAAGTTCACTGACTACTACATCTGCAGGTCCCGGCACACCTTCGGGGTCAGCAGTGGTGAAATGAGTTTAGGCGAAATGAGTGGAAATAGGTTAGAGACCTTCCTATTTCTGCCCACCTTCTCAGGGGCAGCAAGGTCCCGATGTGAGTGACCATGGTGCTCTGCGTTACTTTGTTGGGAAAAACCTGGCCACATTGTGATCTGCAGCACCGCAGTAACGCAGCCAGCTCCATCCCTTCCTGACCCCACTACTCTTGACTCTAACCGTTGCCAGCTTAACGGTCATGTCCCTAGATGATGCCTGAAATATTCTCATTAAGTGTCTAGTTGGAGATATCGTGTGTTAGACAACTGTGCCTCTAAAAATTAAGGGATTCAGTCCGCTTTAAGCCAGCGGCTCAGATGGAAGGTGTAAACAGGTGTACATGAAATGTTTAGGGGAAGCCTGGCATCTTGCTTGCCTGAGGCGAGCTGTCAGGGCTGCAGGATGGGCTGCACAGGAATTTGGCTACACTATAGGTGCTGGGAAGTTACTGAACTGCAGTCTTTGCAGGCCACTAGCCAAGGACCCTCGGGGAAGGAGCCCCTGTCATCTCTTGGGAAGATCATTTACATGCTAGAGATCTACATTTTGCTGGATGTGATGGCAAATACCTGTAATCCCAACATTTATGAGGCAGAGACATACCAATGGAAGTTGAGAGCCATCTTATCTACAGAGCTCCACTCAGTCCACCCTTACGTTTTCAAGCACTGTTAACCACTAAGCTAGTGTTTACAGCTCTTGCCATTTACTGGGGTTAAATTCCCAGCATGCACATAGCTGCTCACAATTGTCTCTAACTCCAGTTACAGGAAATCTGATGCTTTCTTCTGGCCTCCATGGGTACCAGGAATGTATGTGGCTCACATATGTACACTTCAAGCTGACATTCATACATGTAAAACACATTTACTTAAAGCAGCATTCTATTAGCATCTGTATCTCTTCCCTCAGGCTGGCTTTGCATCCCTCCTGTCCCACCTCCTCTAGGATACAGATACAGAAAAACTCCAGGATGTAGTGGTGCACACCATTAATCCCAACACTATCGAGGCAGAGGCAGGTGAATCTGAGTTCAAGGCCAACCTGGTCTACAGAGCAGGACAGCCAGAGCTAAATGTAGAAACCCTGCCAGAGAGAGAGAGGAGAGGGAGGAGGGAGAGAGAGAGGGAGGGAGAGAAGGAGAGAGAGAGTCGACCCTAAGAGCACTTGTTCTTGAAGATCACCTGGCTTGACTCCCAGCACACACATACTGGCTCACAATAATCTGAACTCCAGTGCAGGGGAATCTAACACTTCCTCTAACCTCAGGAGGTACAGGTATGCACATGATACAAACATGTAAAGCAAAACATCATATGCATATTTCTTTTCAAAGTCTGGAGCTTTGGGTTAAACTTTGTGGTTTTCATTCCATTCAAGAAATAATGTTCGGGGCTGGAGAGATGGCTCAGCGGTTAAGAGCACCCTCTGCTCTTCCAGAGGACCCGGGTTTGATTCCCAGCACCCACATGGCAGCTAACAACTGTCTGTAGTTCCAGTTCCAGGCAAACACCAAGGCAAATAAGTAAATAAATAATAAAGTTTTTTTTTTTTTTTTTTTTTTTTTTTAAAAAAAAAAGAAATAATGTTCAATTCTTGAGTATACTCAAATGCTACAGGTACTTTCAGGAACTTCCAGCATGGTATGCCCAGCCACATTAGGAGTGAAAGGTGTATCTAGCCTATTGAAATCTGGAATAACTTCTGAGATAAACTTGATTTTTGAAAGGCAGAAAAGTGTTAAAACAAGTAAATGTGGGTCTCAGAAGTTACTTCTGAAGTTGAGGACTAGAAAATTGATAATGTGCAGAGAGGAAAGATGGGCTGGGTCAGTTTGTGTTTACCCTGAGGCAAAAGGAGAAACACTAAAAGGTGGAGAGTGATGTATCAGCTTGTAATTTTTATTCTAACTTTATAGATACTAAAATAGTTAGGCATTGTGGTGTATGCCTGTAACTCCAGAAATCTGGAGACAAGAGGTAGGAGAATCACAATTTCATGGCTAGCCTAGTCTATGTCATGAGTTTCAGGTCAAACGGAAGGATATAGCAAAACACTGTCTTTAAAAAAGGGTTTAGGGTCAAGTCCTAAAGTACCACAAGCCTGACTAACTGGTTTGCACCTGTCTGGCACCTGAGGGAAATGTAGTAGATCGATGAGTTCCAGGCTAGCCTAAAAAGTAGCAGCAGATGCAGTAAAAAACTATAGTTCTACGGCAGAAAAAACTAATCATGTTACAAACAACATGTCTACCACCCATTCTTCAAAACACACCTAGAGCTGGAGTTGATTCAGTGGTTAAAAGCACTGGCTACTCTTCAGAAGACACAGATTCAATCTGAGCACCCACACAACAGCTCACAGCCATCTGTAACCCCAGTCCTAGGGAATCCGGAGCCCCACTCTGACTCTCTCAGGCAACAGGCACACAAGATACATAAACACACATGCAGGCAAAACACACAAAGAACTAGATACTAAAAAAAACAAAAAAAAAACTTGGGATACCTGGCATACATTTAGACACACAAAAATAAAAATAAAATAAAATTATTGATACAAAGGATGGAGTTAGGGAGCTGGAGGGATGGCTCATCGGTTAAGAGCACTAAGGACTGGGGCTGGAGAGATGGCTCAGAGGTTAAGAGCACTGACTGTTCTTCCAGAGGTCCTGAGTTCAATTCCCAGCAAAACCACATGGTGGCTCACAACCATCTATGATGAGGTCTGGCGCCCTCTTCTGTAAAACTGTATGCATAATAAATAAATAAATCAAAAAAAAAAAATTAAAAAAGAGCACTGAGGACTCATCTGGAGGACCTGAGTTTGACGTGCAGCATCCATATGGCAGCTAACAACTGTAATTCCAAGATCTGACACCCTTACACAGTTTATAAAAGCAGGCAAAACACTAGTTCACATTAAAAAAAAAAAAAAAAAAAAAAAAAAGGATGGCATTAGGAATAACAGGAAAGTCCTTATTTCTATAAGCTCAAGTTCCAGAGCTGTATATACTAGGCAGGCATTTCATCAAATGAACCATATCCCTATCCCCTTTATGAGCTACTTTATATTTCTCAAACAAAGCAAAAAATAAAAAATAAAAAACCTATCCAAAATTATAAGGATACAAGACAGAAGAGGATCTTCCCAACTAATTCAGAATTGCCAGATCATATTCAAATATTTCATGTAATGTCTCTCTCTCTCTGGCTGATACTTATTTTCTTAGTCTTACTTGCTCAAGTCACTTCCAAATACTTCAGAATACCTAGAAATCTTTTACTAAACTAATAGTTATTCATCCTACATTATCAGAAAGAACCAAGGCACTCTAACCCTGCAAATGTAAACCAATAAAATATATTCTTAACTAATTCAATCCAAAACCTCCAGCAATTTACCAAAAGGAAGGGAAAGGAAGCCAAGAAAATCTGAAAAAAAAAAAAAAAGTTTAATATTTGCCTTTATGCAATGAAGAGACAAAGACAGGAAAATCTCAAGTCTGAGGCCATTGTGAACCACAGTTACTCACACAGTCTTCAAAATAAACAAAAATCCCAAAGTTACTACAGACATACCAAAAAATCATTTCAATTAAAAACTACCATAAAGAGATAGCAATGTCTTCTGTTTTGTTTTTGTATTTCTAGGCAGTTTCTTTGTGTGGCCCTAGCTGTTCTGGAAGTCACTCTGTGAACCAGGGTGGTCTCAAACTCAGAGTACTGATGTTAAGTTAAAGGTGTGTGCCACCATAGATGGGTTACAGTGTTCCTTTTAGAAGTGTACTGTAACATAGTACTCAAGCTGGGTTTCTTTTGTGTTGTAGGACTCAGCATTGTGTTCAGCACCATATTTAAGGTAGAGCTGTTGGTCTGAGCATGCTCAAAGCCCCCATGCTTTAATTCTAGGGACCACATAAACTGGCCCAGCCTGGGAATCTCAGCACCGAGGAGACAGAGACAAACTATCAGAAGTTCAAGGCCATTGTGGGCTACACAAGACTGCACAAATATATCTGCTCACAGGAGTATGTAGGAATTATTCCTTAATGCTATTTAAAAAAAGAACCTCACTACCCCTGCTCTCGTTTTCTGACAAATGATAAGCAGTCTTTCTCTCCCTGAGCCTTTCTAGACTCGGAATCCTACTCCAGACAGAAGTACCTTCCCAATGACTAGGAATGCCTTATTGCAAATAGTTCTTCAGTCTTCAAGACAGCAAAATAATTTTAAATGTAGAAAACAAAACATTTATTATTTTTTTTTAAACTCAAAGCAATACTAAGTAGATAGGGTAAGAAATTAAATATAAACACAAATTCTACCCAAGCCCTATTTATGCAAGGCAGTATAACCAAATGGACTCGTGGAGAGACCACCTGGTCAACAGAGGATCTATCAACGCCGTCTCCTGTCTGGACTTCTGCTTCGTCTTCGGCCACCTCTGAGAAAAATGAAAAAGAAGGAGTCATCAGAGGGACATTATTCATCTTGCTCATGTTCCCTTCACAAAGTCAACATTCGCCCCCTCCACTTTACCTCCTCTTGCCCTTTGGTGGGCCCCGAACAAAACACCAGTCGACACTGATTGGCTGTCCCATCAAATCTTGGCCATTGAGGCCCTCCATGGCAGCCTGAGCCTCTTTGTATGTTTCATACTCAACTAGAGTATACCCCTGAGAAAATGTAAAAGTACCAAAGGTTTGCTTCACCAACCATCAATTACCCTCTTCCTCAAGCCTGAACTACATACTTAACCTTTAGCAGAATTTACAAGCTCTATACAGTGAAAAGTACATCACACATCTCCATTATACACACAACATGCCCATTTTCTTTCTATCTCCTTCTTGTGGGTAACAAAATCAATTTCCAATGTCATTTCACTTAATCCTTGTTCTTGGCTAATCACAGCAAATATAAAATAATCACTAACGTATCTAAGAGTTACCAGTGAAGGAAGCAAGAAAAATCTACCTTCAAGTATCCTGTACGCCTGTCCAAGTTAAGGTGAATGTTTTTTATTTCTCCATATTCAGCGAATTTGTCATGGATATCTTCTTCGGTGGCTTCTTCATGAACACCAGTGACAAAGAGAATCCAACCTTCAACAGCTGTTGGGTAAGACAGGATGATGTATGAGTATATAAAATAAAAAGCCCAGCACTCAGGAGACAGAGACAGGCAGATCTTTGAGTTTCAGTCCCATCTGATCTACAGAGCAAGTTTCAGTAGTGAGACTATCAGAAAACAAAAAAGGTCAGGTGTGATGGCACAGCCTTTAATCCCAGCACTCTTGGAAGCAGAGGCAGTCGATCTCTGTGAGTCCTAGGCTAACCTGGTCTAAAAAGAGAGTTGTAGTATAGCCAGGGCTAATTTTTTTTAGAGAGAGAGAGAAAGAAATTGCAAGCAAAACTATAGTCGATGACTGGAGTCCTGAGATTGGTTAAACTATCTCTGACTTTACTTCATTTAAGTGCCAATTCCTACAGACTCGCAGCAAGTACTATTTACTCACAGCGTTGTGGTCCAGGTTCATCGCCATCCTGCTCCACACTGTCATAATCCTCTCGCATCCGCGCTCGGGAGCCCTCTTCTAAAAGAACACGTACCAGATCACCGAAAACTGTCCTTCAAATGTGTTCCCATCGGGCCCCAAAATTCGCGTACTTCTTCCCATTAGACCAATTTACCCTGCTGCACACACTCACCGGAGCCAAAGCCGCGACCCTTCCGTTTCTTCGCTTTTTCTTTTAATTTATGTATGCTCTCTAGCGTTCCAGATGAGGAAATAGAAAGCAACAAAAATAAGAGTCATTCTTCAAAAACTGTCTCGTTCCCAAAACTATCTGGAAACATAAAACGGGCCAGAGCTTCAGTCCCTTCCCGGTTCCGCCCCCACTATCTTTCCCAAGGGGGCGGAGTCTCTCTCTCTCTCTCGAGACCCGGTTCGAGGGCCTGCGACCCAGGAAATTTTCTCCTACTGCATTCTTGCCTCGCTCCTTCCCCTCTTCCCGCAGCCGCCTCCACTCTCCTCACCGTCCCCATCCTCATCCATGGCGAAGTCCTCGCCCCCGGCCTCGTGAAGATCCAGCACGTCCGCCATCTTGCTTCTCTGGGACCTCTCGTCCGTGCCGCTATGAGCTAGGCACCTCGGGAAACTGTCGCAGAGGATAAACGTCACCAGTCAAGCTAACCAATCAAAGGAGGGGATACGTCACCGGTCAGGCTGACCAATCAAAGATAGGCTTCTAGCACCGCCCTCCGGATGGTGGAACATCATCAGATGCAGGCGGGCCTATTTTGAAGTGGAGTTGGGAATTTGTTGAGGCTGCGTGCTTTTTTTTTTTTTTTTTTTTTTTTTAAGATTTTTTTTTAAATTTATTTATTATGTATACAGTATACGGAAGAGGGCACCAGACCTCATCATAGATGATTGTGAGCCACCATGTGGATACTGGGAATTGAACCCAGGTCCTGTGGAAGAACAGTCAGTGCTCTTAACCTCTGAGCCATCTCTGCAGCCCCGGGGCTGCGTGGTTTTAATCCTAGCACTCGGGAGCATGGTGGATCGCCTTGAGTTCGAGGCCATCTTAGTCTATATGGTGAGCTTCAGGGCAGTCAAGGCGTCTTAGGTTGGTGTGTTTTGAGCCAGAGTCTATGAGCTCCACCTGCTTCCGACTTCCATGTGCTGGGATTAAAGGCGTGTGGCACCACGCCGAGCTCTAATGCTACAGATGGAGACCCTCTCTCGAAACATAGAAAATGAAGTAAAATTAAAAGGTGCTGAAGTGCTCCGACAGCCATCTTGAGCAGGTAGCGAGCGCCTCTGTTTTGGAACAAATTCAAACGGTCAGTAAAGTCATTGGCTTTTTCTTAAACCTTTAACAAGGATCCCTTATAGAGCTGTGTTGATTTCCTTATTACAGGCTTATTTTTCTTCCCACTCAGTACTAGTTGAATTAAATTTTTGTTTTTAATCTCAACGAGAGTTGGTACCGATGAGAGGGCTCAGCAGTAAAAGGCTGTTGCTGCCAAGTCTGACACTCTGAGTTCGATCCCTGGCATCCACGTGGTGCAAGGTGCCCTACACACTTATGTATACAAATAAGTAATAAGACATTAAAAAAATAACTTAAACCATATGTTCCCTGTTTGAAAGCTAACATACCAACTCAGAGGCCCCCTAGCACAAGTAGCAGACAAGCTATGCCTTTAATCCCAGCACTTGGGAGGCAGAGGCAGGTGAATCTCTGATTTTGAGACCAGCCTGGGCTACATAGAGAAACCCTGTCTTGAAAAACCAAAAGGAAAAGAAAAAAGACTAGTGGATGAGGACAGTCGAAATTTAATTGGCCAGGCAGATAACAATTTTGTTGTTGTTTTCAGAGTCTCAGGCTGACTTCAAACACAGAGATCTGTCTGCTTCAGCCTCTGGAGAGGTGGGATTAAAGGTGTGTCTTTTAAGGTAGATCTGGAGCTGAGAATGTAGCTTAATTGAAGTGTGTTTATAGTAGTATTGATGAAACTCCAGGTTTTCTCCCCAGCATGGCACAAATCAGAGATAGACAAGAAGGTAAGGAGGCATCAGAGCCTTAAAAACAGCTGCTTTAACATCCTTGAAGATATGGGCTGGAGAGATGGCTCAGAGGTTAAGAGCACTGACTGTTCTTCTAGAAGTCCTGAGTTCAATTCCCAGCAACCACATGGTGGCTCACAACCATCTATGATGACATCTTTTACCCTCTTCTGTATACTGTATACATAATAAATTTTTAAAAATCCTTGAAGGTAGTATGGTGTATTAGGGTTCTCTAGAGTCACAGAACTTAGGGAATAAACTCTCTCTCATATCACACACATATGATTCATTCGAATGACTTAATAGATTGCAATCCAACAATGGCTGTGAGTGGAAGGTCCACAAGACTGTCTTCTGTCTATCCTGAAATTGGAAGAAGTAGGTTCTAATGCCGGGGAAGGATGTACAAGCCTGCAAAAGAGCAAAAGCTTCCTTTTCTACGTCCTTATATACACTTCCAGCAGAAGGGATGGATGAGATTAAAGGTGTGTCTTCCAACCTCACTATTTGGATCAATAGTCTAGACTAGAAGTAGATTCACCCACTTCAAACCAAACAGAAAATCTCCCACAAGCGTGCCTTCTATTTCTAAATTGTAGTTCATTCCAGATTGTATTAGTTAGAGGTCTCTGGAGTAACAGGATTTAGGGTATTAATCTCTTCCCCCCATATACACACATTTATATGAATATATATCATATAAATATATGAATTTATTGGAATGATGTACAGACTGTCATCCAACAATGTACTCTTTCTCACCTCAGGGATTTTGCAATTTTGGTCCCCAGGGCCAGGAATGTAACTTAGTGGTAGAGTACTTGGTTGGTCTGCTTTCATCCTGATGCTGTTCTTCCAGGTTTTTGGTATGGATGGCTCAGCCTCATCCTTTAGGGTTCAATACTGACTGTCACCTGAAGGCATTTTTATTATCCTCCTTCCTGTTTCTTTTCTTCTTAGAATTTAAAAAAGGATGTTTAATGGCTTTATTTTATTTCTAACTTATCAACTGTTTTACCCCATTTATCCCTATAGTAAAGATGCTTCTTTATAGTTATTTCCAACACTTGTATATGTCCCATGATAAAGAAGAAATGAGTGAATTTCAGAATGAAAAGAAATTCTGTATGCTTAAAGTTATATGACTGGAAAATAAATCTGTAAATAGCAGTTTAGGATTATATTGCCATCCCCAAGAATTTTTGCAGTTTAATTCTAAAATGAGAATTTTTTTTCAAATATTAAGTGTTCATGATTTTTTAAAAGACTTATTTATTTGTTTGTTTGTTTGTTTATGACAGGTCTCATTGTATAGTTCTGCCTGACCTGGAACTCAATATGGACTAGGCTAGCCTGACCCCACAAGATCTGTCCGCCTCAGCATGAGCCACCACAACCTGCCTTATTTGTGTCTATGTGGTGGTAGAACCTGAGTATAGTTTCCTGAAGAGGCCAAAAGAGAATATCAGATCCTCCAGAGCTGTTGTGAATTGCCCAGTACAAATGCTAGGAACTCAGTTCAGGTCCTCCACAAGAGCAGCAAGGGTTCCTAACCTCTGAACAATCTTTCCTCCAGCCCTCTACTTATGACTTTAAACCAACACATTAAAACAACAACAACAAAACCCCACACTTGCAAGTGTTCCTGTTCTTGAACTCTTAGTTTATCAGAGGATGACCTTGAACATCTGAGAGCTGGGATTACAGGCATGTATCACCATACTAGGTTTGTGTAACCCTGGGGACCAACACAAGGCTTTGTGCATAATAGGCAAAAAGACTTTTTACATTATATTCTTGTGCAAATTTACTGTAGAAAATCTTGCTTTTCCATATATAGTTGTGTGATTAAATGTCCTTTTAGAGTAAATTTACTTTTTTTAAAGATTTATTTATTACGTATACAGTATACAGAAGGGAGTACCAGATGTTATCATAGATGGTTGTGAGCCACTATGTAGTTGCTGGGAATTGAATTCAGGTCCTCCAGAAGAACAGTCAGTGCTCTCAACCTCCGAGCCACCTCTCTAGCTCCAGAAGTCATCTTGGCTGACACCAAGAGCTGCTTGAAGAACACAATGCTGAGTCTTTATAGAATAAGCATTTCAACACCAGTGGGAGTGGGAGAGAGATGTCAGCAATGGACTGAAGCCAGCACAGCTCCAGAAAGCCTTCTATCAGAAAGCCTTCTATCCCAGGTCCGGTTTGTACTCTCATTTTATATTCTATCACCACAAATGGGGCAGGCAAGCAAAGCTTTACAGACGTGTACAGGCAGTCAGCAGGTTGCTAAGGGCTGTTTCTCCAGGTCATTTTGTTCAGTAGCAAATGAAGTGACTGGCAAATAGGCAGTTCAAGCAGTGCTTTAAATAAGTCACTAAGAAACCAGTCTGATAGTTGTTTCCTTCTTGTTCTACCTCAAGTTCACGCCTACAACTCTGGGAAATGCTGCTATGTGTAAAGACAGCTAAATGATAGTTCACAGGAGCTGAATAGTCATGAAGGAGGAATGACAGGGATGAGTGTAAATGTCAGTCAGGAAGCTAGTGCAGTGTCTAGTTCAGATGTGGGGAGAGGTGAGGAGGGACCGTAAATCACTAGGTGAATAAATGTTCCGCAGTTGACCTACCACAAGGAGGAGCAAGTGTGAAGGGTCAGGTTTCATCATAGATGTGGAAGTGTACTGTGTTTCTGTATGTCTGGATGGTGATGGCCAATATGTAGAAATACAGATATAAACGCTCAAAAGGAATTGATATGAAAGAAATATGTTTGAGAATCCTATGTATAGAGTTTAAATTGCCACAGAGGGAATGAGCTTGAGAAGGGCCAGGCTCCTTCACTGTTTGGAGAAGGGGAGCACCTTGCCTCCCTCAGCAGTGTGATCTTCCCCGCAGCCTCAGAACCTCAGTGTGTTGTGTGGCTGCATTAGGTCACGTTAGAGCTCCTTAGATGAAATGCCTCGGTCCTGGCAAGATGTGACACAGGTTTGTAATTCCAGATTCTGGCAGCAGAGGCAGAAAGATTGTTGTCACAAGTTTGAGGCCATCCTGATCTACATAGTAAGTTCCAGGCCATATATGGCCCCATAGTAAGACCTTGTCTCAAAAAAACAAACAGAAGAAAAAGACAAAACAATCATCAGGCTGAGGGACATCCCTGATCTCATGGCTTGGGAACTGGAGGAAGGAGGATGCAGTATTTGAGGCCAGCTTCAGAAACATAGCAAGTTGGAAGCTATATAAGATCCTTTCACAAGGGGAAAAAAAAGTCATTCTGGCTTTCTAGACAAAAACCCATTTTTAATTGTGTAAAATTTTACATATAAAATACATAGAAAGTTCCAAGAAGATAATTAAAATATTCAGCATCAAAAGTGGACAGAACAATTTTTCTTATGTTCTTTAGAGTTGTGGTTTTTTGAGAAAAGTAATAAATCCAAGAGGTACAAGGACAATTCTTCCCCAAGTTCATATCCCTTAACATGTCTTACACAAAGAAAGGAGCCCAGGAGAAATGGGAGGGTTTGTGGCTTCTGTGTTATATATACCAATTTAAAACAGATAAACTTATATGTAATGTGGGAGCCTCTGTTCCAACCCAGTGTGCTTTATGAAATAAAGAGGCAGGGCTAAAAGAATCAAGGAACCCTTTTCAAAATACTGACGTAGTTGTAACTGAACAAACTACCTGACCCTGTGTGACCTTATCACAAAGATGATTTCAAAAGCAAGAAAGCTGCTTTTCACCTGCTCCACCAGCTGAGCTAACCGTGATCTAATCTACTCCCTCCCCCTCCTCCAAAATTTCCCCCTTCCACCCTTTCTGCAGTAGAGATTAAACTCAGGCCTCACATGCCAATCAAACTTTACCAATAATCTATATCCCAGCCGTTTTTACTTAATATTTTTGAGACAGTCTTGCTAAGTTACCCAGGTGCCTCTGAATGCACTCTAATTGTGATGGACCTTGAATTTTTTCTAATCTTCTCCAGAGTGACTGGAGTAACTTCTCCTTAGTCTCCAGAGGAACTGGGGTTACAGACCTGCACCACCAGGCCCAGTTTCTAATCTAAAAGCAAGCTGCAACCGTTAAATGGGAAGTCAAATTATAGTAGCAGTGTGTTGACAGAAAGTCCACTGAACAGTAGCAGAGTATAGCAGAGATCACAGAAACAAGGGGGAGACAGCTTAATCCATACAGCTCTCCAAAAGTGCAGAGCTCCGCCTAGTCCAGGTCATTTTCCTCTTCACACACAACAACCTACTCCTCATCCCTCTCCTACAGGCTTCCAAAGTTCCATGTACAAAGAACCACATTCTCACCCAAGTTTATTAACTCAAGTTCTCACAGTCAGTGTGGAGGAAAGAAGGAAGGCACAGGAAATGAGAGCCTAGGAGTAAACAGCACACACAACTCAGTGGGCCTGGGAGGAACAGGGTCCACTGTAATCCTAGACATGGGAGGTGGATGCAGGAGGTTCAGGAGTTCAAGGTTATTCTCAGCTACAAGGAGAGTCTGAGGTCAGCCAGGGCTCCGTAAACAAAATGAAAAAGAAATGAGGAGGTGTGGGGAGGGGTTTTACTAAGTGTGGCAAGCAGAAGAGAAACGGCACCAGGGAATAGTGAAAGGTGAGCAGCTAAATCCTCTTCTAGATCCAGAAACCTAGACTGCTGGAGGGGATAGACAGGCCAGAAGAGGTTAAGTACTGCTTCCCCGCACACCTTCCATATGAATTCTCTTGTTCATGGGCAGTTTCTCAAGGGTGACTTCAAAATAAAAACTAGATCAGGCCTGGTAACCCATGCCCATGAATACTGCCACAAGTATGCGGCCCTCCTAATCTACAGAGTGACTTCCAAGCCAGCCAGGACTCCTAAGTAAGATGTCTCAAGACCAAAACAAAAACCAGATCTGCTGTTCCTGCTGGATAAGGTAGGGAAGCTCCCCGACAAAGGAGCTTTTGGAGGCAAGGAAGGAGGGAAGTGAGTAGGAGAGAGTCAGAAGGTCCACCCCAGGCCAAAAGCTCCACACTCACCCTATTTCAGTCTAGAGGAAGCAAGAGTATGGGGGAGGGTGGAGCACGGACGGATGGACTCCTTATTCCGACTGTTTTGTATGTAGAAGGGGGGTTTGGACGGCCTTACACACTGTACCCCAGGCTGACCTATAACTCACTGTGTAGTCCAGGCTCACAGCAATAGTCTCAGACTGCTGCGTGTGGAGATTATAGCTATAAGTCATCCCACCTGACTGCTTGGGTTTTTGTTTTTGGCTTTTTGAGACTGGGTTTCTCTAGGTAACAGCTCTGCTTGTCCTGGAACTCTGTAGACCAGGCTGGCCTCAAACTCACAGAACCACCTGCCTCTGCCTCCTGAGTGCTACCATTAAAGGTGTGCACCACCAGCACCTGGGCTGACTGCTATTTTAAAAAAGAACCATGAACACTTAGTGACTGATACTGTACTGTTGAGATGACTTAGATACTTAAGCTCTAATGTGTAACAGTGATATTCCAAAGGTAACTACATCCCCAAAGTACAAGTTAGAAAAGGGACCTCAGCAAATAGGAATCCAGGTGTAGTTTATACATATATATTTTTTAAAGTATAAAACTGAGAAACTATATACAGAAGTAATCATCCTACGTCTTAGATGGAGACACAGCAAGGCAAGGGCTGAAGCATGTGATAAGCAGAGCGCAGGCGCTCAGCAGCTGGAAGAGTGCATATTGCCCAGCTGCCCGGCAGCCAGCATGAGGATGTCTTTCTTCTCCTTGTGGAATCGAAGCTCCTTGCCTGCCAGCCGGGCTTCATCCAGCTCCCGTTCAGTGGAGGCCAATTCTCTAGACAGTGCCCCCGGCACGCTCTGCTCCCGGCTCACCCAGTCCAAAGCCATTTGGTGTCGAATATCATCATCCAGGGCCCGGTGTGAATAGTGAGCCAGCACCTCCTGGTCAGGGAGAGGAATACAAAGATCACAGAAGATAAAAACATCAAATAGCACGGGGACCTCAGTAGGCACATGTCACACATCATATAGCATGGAGACCTCAGTAGACAAGCACATGTCACACACATCATATAGCACAGGGACCTCAGTAGGCAGGCACAAGTCATAAATCATATAGCATGGGGACCTCAGTAGGCACATGTCATACACATCATATAGCACGGGCACCTCAGTAGGCACATGTCATACACATCTTATAGCACAGGCACCTCAGTAGGCACATGTCATACATCATATAGCACAGGGACCTCAGTAGGCACATGTCATACACATCATATAGCACGGGCACCTCAGTAGGCACATGTCATACACATCATATAGCATGGGGACCTCAGTAGGCACATGTCATACATATCATATAGCACGGGGGCCTCAGTAGACAGGCACATGTCACATCATATAGCATGGGGACCTCAGTAGACAGGCACATGTCACATCATATAGCATGGGGACCTCAGTAGACAGGCACATGTCATACACATCATATAGCATGGGGACCTCAGTAGATAGGCACATGTCATACACATCATATAGCACAGGGGCCTCAGTAGGCACATGTCACACACATCATATAGCACGGGGACCTCAGTAGACAGGCACATGTCACATCATATAGCATGGGGACCTCAGTAGACAGGCACATGTCATACACATCATATAGCATGGGGACCTCAGTAGACAGGCACATGTCATACACATCATATAGCATGGGGACCTCAGTAGACAGGCACATGTCATACACATCATATAGCACAGGGGCCTCAGTAGGCACATATCACACACATCATATAGCACAGGACCTCAGTAGGCACATATCACACACATCATATAGCACAGGACCTCAGTAGGCACATGTCATACACATCATCATATAGCACGGGGACCTCAGTAGGCAGGCACATGTCACACATATAGCATGGGGCCCTCAGTAGGCACATGTCATACACATCATATAGCACGGGCATCTCAGTAGGCACATGTCACACACATCATATAGCACGGGCATCTCAGTAGGCACATGTCACACATCATATAGCACGGGGACCTCAGTAGGCACATGTCACACACATCATATAGCATGGGGACCTCAGTAGGCACATGTCATACACATCATATAGCACAGGGGCCTCAGTAGGCACATGTCACACATCATATAGCATGGGGACCTCAGTAGGCACATGTCATACACATCATATAGCACGGGCACCTCAGTAGACAGGCACAAGTCATACATCATATAGCATGAGGACCTCCGTAGACAGGCACAAATCATACATCATATAGCACAGGGACCTCAGTAGGCACATGTCATACACATCATATAGCACGGGCACCTCAGTAGGCACATGTCATACACATCATATAGCACAGGCACCTCAGTAGGCACATGTCATACACATCATATAGCATGGGGACCTCAGTAGGCACATGTCATACACATCATATAGCACGGGACCTTAGTAGACAGGCACATGTCATACATCATGTATCACAGGGACCTCAGTAGGCACATGTCACACACATCATATAGCATGGGGACCTCAGTAGGCACATGTCACACACATCATATAGCATGAGGACCTCAGTAGGCAGGCACATGTCATACACATTATATAGCACAGTTGCCCCAATGGAACTTAGTCTTGATGTCTGAAATTAGCACATGACCTACAAAGATCAGATGTTTCCCCTTGTTACAAGAGTCTGAGTAGATCTGGGGGTGGGGGTTGAATTTATGCACAGATCAGGGAGGCAGAGGGGCTATGCTGTGGGGAGCACAATGAAGTTCAGAGCTCTGAGCTCAGGGTCAGCACCTTCCAGTACCCCAGCAGCATGAAGATGTTTGTCTTAGGTGGGAAGTGGGTGGTTTTTAATATTTATTTTTATTTTATGTGAATTGGTGTTTGCCTGTATGTATAACTGTGTAAGGGTGTCAGATCTTGGAATTACAGACAGTTGTTAGCTGCCATGTGGATGCTGGGAATTGAACTCAGGTCCGCTGGAAGAAACAGTCAGTGCTCTTAACTGCTGAGCCATCTCTCCAGCCTGAAGTGTGTCTTTCAAAAAGAACAAAATCTCCTAAATGTGTGAAAACCTCAGCACACTGTCTCAGGTCACCATGAACACTTGTTTAAGGCGTCTGTAAGAATACCCAAAATTTGACAAAATTACATTAATGTAATAGACTTGATTCTTTCTGGTTTTTAGTGAGAAAGACACCCAGAATGTGAAAGTTTCAGAGTTGACAGCCCATCTTGGAGGGGAGCCATGGTGTAGCATACTCATTCATGTCATAGCAGTTAGGAAACAGAGAGGCCAAGGAGGTTTGTTTTGTTTTGTTTTGAGACAGGGTCTCACTATGAGGCAGTAGCTGGCATGAAACTTTTTAGAACTCAGAGGTCTGCCTGCCTCCTAAGAGTTGGGATTAAGGGTGTGAGCTACCAAGCCCAATTCATCCAAAAAGTTTTGTTTTGGGGGGTTTTTGTTTTGTTTTAAAGAGTTATTTATGCATACAGTGATCGGCCTGCACACCAGAAGAGGACACCAAATCTCATTACAGATAGATACAACCACCATGTGGTTGCTGGGAACTGAACTCAGGGCCTCTGGAAGAACAGCCAGTGCCATCTCTCCAGCCCCCACAAAGAGTAACTTTATAGTGGGAAAACAAGGCAGAAAGACCACCATGACATTCAGAGAGCAAAGAACACAAGAATAGACTGGGGCCTTCAGGAAGCTGAGGCAGGTGGATCCCTAAGTTCAAGGCTAGCCTGGTCTACAAAGTGAATTCCAGGATAGCCAGAGCTATAAAGGGAAACCCTGTCTCAAAAAAAAAAAAAAGAACACAAGAGCAAAGAGGCTACTGAAATACAGCCTTAGCAGTGACAGCATGGTAACCAGTTAATAGTCCAGAGCAGCTCTTCTGCCTTCTGCTCTTACCTGTCGGGAGCACTGTCTTTCCCTCATGGCCTTAAGGCTGCCATTCCAGTGCAGCAGCTGAAAAACCGTCATTAGCTCCTGAGGGAAGAAGATAGGAAATACTAGCATAGTGGCTAAGTTGTGTTGCTGACTTAATAAAGCTGGAATTAACTAAACCCAAGCTGATAGGTAAAGTATGAGGGACTTTTCTTGATTGCATCATTTGAAGTGGGAAGACTTCTCTTAAATCTGGGCCACACTTGTGGCAGCCAGCCTATGGAAGGGTTCCCTGAAAGTCCTTCACTGCTATTACAGCCTACTTCTTTCCTGGTGTGTACTGAAGACCAGCTCAGACAATTAGCCTTGTGGACTGCACAACACTGCATTTTTGGAGACAGCCTGTAAGCCACCCTCATAAATTGTGTGTGTGTGTGTGTGTGTGTGTGAGAGAGAGAGAGAGAGAGAGAGAGAGAGAGAGAGAGAGAGAGGGAGGAGAGGGAGAGAGAGAGATCTCCCTGTTCTGTTTCTCCAGAGACCCCTGGCTTATACAAGCAGGGTAATGATTTTAAGTTAGACTGCATCAGAATCACATGGGGAACTTGTTACAAAACATATTTGTGGAATCATCTAATATCTACTCACTAACTCTGCTGTGTCCTTGGGTGAGGAAAGGTAACTGTACTTTGAAAATCTAACCACTTTCCCTCCATCTGTCTTTTCAGATAATGAGGTAAAGATGAGTAGGTAGAATGTCAGGCTGACCTGTGTGATTAGAGCCAGGGAAGTAGGTGGGAAAGTACCTGGAACTCCAGCATTGACTTGCCCTTGTTAGACTCCAGCATGAATCGGAAAGCACCAATCCCTGTATTTGGGTTGTCAGCTTCTTCTCTGTTACCCTGGTAACAGTAAAGAAAAGGCCAAGTAGGCTTTTAATCAGAATGATCATTTTGACCAGCATTACCCAATAGTAACATTCTAATGCATGTTTGTGTGTGTGTGTGTGTGTGTGTGTGTGTGTGTGTGTGTGTGTGTGAGAGAGAGAGAGAGAGAGAGAGAGAGAGAGAGAGAGAGAGAGAGAGATGTATACTCATCTGGTGGCCAGAGGATAGCTTCAGGTCTTAGCCCAAGGCTCACCAATATGCTAGACTGGCGGCAAAAGAGCCCTAGGAATATCCAGTTCTGGGACCACACACGTGAGCCCCCACACTAGTGTTTAAAATGGGCTTTGGGGATCAAACTAAGGACTGCCTGCTTGCAAGACAAATGCTTTATCTGCTAACCCATCCCCCAGCCCTTCATGAGCCACATTTTTAATTTTTTAAAGATTTTTGTTGTTGTTGTTTTTTAAATGTGTGTGTGTATCATGTGTGCAGAGGCCAACAGATGCCCTTGAAATGGAGTTCCAGGAGCTGGAGAGATGGCTCAGAGGTTGAGAGCACTGACTGCTCTTCCAGAGGTCCTGAGTTCAATTCCCAGCACCCACATGGTGCCTCACAACCATCTATGATGACATCTTGTACCCTCTTCTGTAAGCTGTGTACACAGTAAATGAATCTTAAAAAAAGAAAGAAAGAAAATAGAGTTCCAGGCAGCCAGCCTGACAGAGGGACTGAACTCCGCTCCTCTGAGAAAGCAAGTGCTCCTAACTGCCAAGTCATTTTTCCAGCTGCCATGTTCAATTTTAAATTTTCCAATTGCTACATTGAATCAACAAATAAATAGTTTAAGAGTATATTTTGTGTACACACTCGTGTGGAGGCCAGAGATCGACTTTGGGTATCTTTCCCTCTCTGTCTCTGCTTTAATGTTTGAGATAAGGTCTCTGAGCTCTATGACTGGCTATCAAGTTCTGGGATCTGCCTGGGTCCACTCACAAAGCTGCCTTTTTAACTGTGTCTTTCACAACATGGCTTCCAACCCTCCCCATACTCTCTTGACCTCAAAATAAAACAAGGTAAAATTTTAGAGAAAAGAGGGAAAAGGGGGGCATTGTCATGGAAGCTGCAGAGTGACAGATAAGTCATGAAGTACACCCCTTTGCCCATTTATTTTTACATGCAGGCATTTATCAGAAAGAATCATTAGTCTGATTCAAGGCCCCTGTCTCTGTTACACCATCAACACTGGGTCCTCACTGGGACTCTTCCTGGACATCCCATTGCTGCCCTGTGTCCTGGAGATCCTGCACCCTGTCCCCCGTGCTCCAGCAGATCACAGATGGGGTGGATGTTGGGATGGGCCAACACTTCTGGGCCTGAGTAGTTAAGAGTTGATCATTCTGCCAGCTATCCCTGTCTTCACCACCAGGGTGAGCTCTCCAGCACTGTCGTGGCTAGTTCACCCCTTGCAGCTATGAGCAAGGCGTGGGGTCAGTTCTCTGCTTTCAAGACCTCAGGGTTGGTTCTCCTACATACACCTTCAGGGCCAGCTCTGCTGAGTTGTCAGGGTGAGATGTGGGGGCCACTCTCTGCTGATGAGGGTCAGGGTCAGCTTTCCTGCTCTTATTACCTCAGGGCCAACTCTCCCACCTGCCTCAGGTATTGATGGGGGAGGGGGACATTCTCCGCAGCCTGTGCTGCACACTACCTATTTTTAAGGAACAGGAACAGAAATTTTAAACCAAACTAAGTAAAATTTAAGCATGAAATTATTTCATGATTTTTTTTTAAAACTTTATTTTATTTATTTATTTGCCTTGGTGTTTTGCCTGGAACTGGAACTACAGACAGTTGTGAGCTGCCATGTGGGTGCTGGGAATCGAACCTGGGTCCTCTGGAAGAGCAGACGGTGCTCTTAACCACTGAGCCATCTCTCCAGCCCCTATTTCATGATTTTAATAGCTCTAAATTCCATAAGTTGGGACTAGTTCAACAGCTAAGCAGGTAAAGAGACTTCCCTCCAAGCCTGGAAACCCGAGTTTGATGCTGATCCCTCAAGAGACCCGAATGGCCTCCCAGAAGATGTCCTCCGACCTCTACATATGCACCAAGGTATGCCCTGGTTATCCTGAAACTCACATGGATCTATCTGCCTGTCTCCTGTGTGCTGGAACTTAAGGTATATTTGTATCACTATGATCATCAAATTTTTTTTAATTCCACAAATCTTGAATTAAAAGTATCTAGATATTAAAGAAACACAGAGACAAATTATCAAACAAAAACATAGATATAGAATTCAAGACAGATATGGAGCACACAACACACACAGAAAGATAGAATAAACAATAGAAATGTAGATAGGGAAGAAAAACAAAAATGCATGGTTCCCGGCTCTCCCACTCCCCATCTCTCCTCCCCCATTTTCAAGTCATTTACATTGAAAGACGCCAGGGCCTCAGACACGCTCTTCTCAATAAATTCATCAGTGATTCTTCGGGATGGATGTTCATTAAACACCGAGTTCATTAGTGCAATCTTCGCAGCACTTCGCCGGGCCTCAGCTTTTGTGGGGCAAAACTAGGAGGAAGAGAGAGTATATGCACATGTGCATCTAAGAGGGAGGGAAACAGCACAAAGAATCCACTGAGGAGAAGACATTTGGACACCAGGGATGAATCAGCTGTGCTCATCACACTTTTTGAAGCTTTACTGTGAAGTGGCTGGCTGTTGAAAAACATAACTTTGACTCAACACCCTGAAGTCATCAAGTAACTGGAGGTGACTAGCTCATACCAAATTGACTGTGGAGTGAGGAAGGCTGCTGAAGTCAGCCTGTAACCATAAGACATGAAAAATGCTTCTATTACTGTCAACAGAACTAATTACCCAAAAGCCAGATCCTGGCCAGCCTTTCAAGCAGAGATGTCTAAATTCTAGATAACCCAAGATTAAGACACATCATGACCTGTGAGAAGCATCCATCTTAGATTCTTGTTCCTCACTTTTAGCTGTAAACAGACACGCCAAAGGGCTGGTTACCTAATAGGGTCTAAGTGTGAAGAAGTCTCTTCCCACAGTAGATGCCAGAAAGACAGGAGCTAAGGGAAGGAAGGAAGGCTGACGGAGGGGGGCAACAGCAGCCGACATGAGTATGGAGCAAACCTCATTTTCAGAAGCCTTAGATCATCCCAGCTCAGATCCCTTGCCACCACACTGCTCCAGTGTAACTGGTCTTTAAAAAAAAAAAAAAAAAAAAAAAGCAGGTACTGCAGAAGCCTCTTGGACCCTCTGCCATTCATAAATTAAGAGGAGTGGTGTGGGTTTTTTGCTTTTTGAGACAAGGTTTCTGTAGCCCTGGCTGTTCTGGAGCTCACTATATGCTGGCCTTGAACACACAGAGATCCCTCTGCCTTCCAAGTGCTGGGGTTAAAGACTTGTACCACATTGGTTTGATGATTCAGATTTCAAAAGGAGATGTCACTATCACTATTGATTACTCCTGATATCCTTAGTGAATAGTTTCCTCTGAGACAGCATATGAAGCTTGATACATTCACATTGTTTTCTGTTTCTTTAGTTTCCCTATTTTTTTTTTTTTAAGTTTATTAGGTACACAGCGTTTTACCTGCTATGACTGCAGGCCAGAAGAGGGCACCAGATCTCACTAGAGATAGCTGTGAGCCACCATGTAGGTGCTGGGAATTGAACTCAGGCCCTCTGGAAGAGCAGTTGGTGCTCTTAACCGCTGAGCCATCTCTCCAGCCCCTAGTTTCCCTATTTCTACTTTATCCCATAATACAATTTCTGAAAAAGTCAGCTATGAAGAAAACCATTAGGAAGAATTCTACCTGCTAGCATGGATATAAAATAAGCTAAAAGAGGCCAAGAATGGATAATTTCACTTCAGAAAAATAAGTGATAGTTCCTTTATGAGTATCGTAAAGTTCAAACTTCTTCAGGTTGTCATGAAGTGAGAAGAAGCCATATTATTCTTTAAGAGAGAAACACAGGGCTGAGAGGGCTCAGTGGGTAAAGAACTTACTGCCTAAGTGTGAAAGCCAGAATTCTGACCCCAGATTCTGGAGCCCACATGATGTCTGCCTGAAATTCCAGCCTCAGAGCATGATCCCTAGAGCAAGCTGGCTATGGAGCCATGTTAGCAAACTACGGGTGTGATTGAGAGACTGCCTCAGTAGGAGGAAGAGAGGCGCCAGATGTTCCCCACATCACCCTGGGATCCCACGACACATGAACGTGTACGTGCACCCATTGTGTGCACAGCACACAGGAAAATGGAAAGCTAATGTAAACAGTCATCCTGGGCTCATATTTATTTATCTGAATGGCTCAAATGGTGCTGACCAGAAAGCTTAGTCATGTGATTTAAAACAAGGCCTGCAAGCCAGTCATGACTCATGCTTTAATCCCAGCACTTTAAGGCAGAAGTAGGCAGATCTCATGGGTTTCCAGCATAGTCTACAGAGTGAGTTCCAGGACAGCCAGGACTACAAGAGACCCTGTCTCAAAAAAACAAACTGAAAAAATAAATAAGGTTTCCTTAGGGCTTTCTGTCTGAGGCAAGAACCACAAGCCCCAGATAAATTGTCTGTGCTGGTGTTTGATCAGGTGGCAGGTTTTTAATACTGAGAAGAAAGAAGACAGTTTGTAAGGCCCTAGGCTCAATCTTATATATGTATGTGCACATGGATACATATATACAGCGCCCCCCCCCAAATCCCACACACTCTGGAACCCTTGAAAAGACAAAATGGTAACCATACATTGTAAGTTATATGATGGGGAAGCCCAAGGTGATACAATCACATGAAAACTAACCAAAGGTGCCTATTATCTTCCTTTAATTCCTATTCAGGCTCTTAGGTTGACATTTTGGAAGACTGCCATTCTGTCTGAAATGGGGTGGTCAATTCTTGATGATTATATTCATATTAATGTACAATAATTTCTTTTTGGGGCTGGAGAGATGGCTCAGCGGTTAAGAGCACCATCTGCTCTTCCAGAGGACCCGGGTTCGATTCCCAGCACCCACATGGCAACTAACAACTGTCTGTAGTTCCAGTTCCAGGCCAACACCAAGGCAAATAAATAAATAAAGTTTTTTTTTTTTTTTTTTTTTTTTTTTTTTAAAAAAAAGGGGGCTAGAGAGGTGGCTCAGCGGTTAAGAGTGCCGTCTGCTCTTCCAGAGGACCTGAGTTCGATTCCCAGCACCCACATGGCAGCTAACAACTGTCTGTTGTTTCAGTTCCAGGCAAACACCAAGGCAAATAAATAAATAAATAAATAAAGTTTAAAAAAAAAGAAAAAAATAATTTCTTTTTAAAAAAGTTTTTATATTTTGTTTTGTTTTGTACATGTGTGTGTGATGAGTGCCTATAGAGGCCAAAGACAGTGTCAGGTCCCTGGGGCTGGAGTTTTAAGCGTCTACTGTGAGTTATGGGATCTGAACTTGGTCCTCTGGAAGAGCAGCAAGTGCTCTGAATGGCTGAATCCTCTCTTTAGCCCCTATAACTTCTTACTGTCCTATAAAAGTAGTTATTCTTTTCACCACTGTCAATCTTTCATATCTTTATAGACTGTTAGCAATAGAAAAACTTTCAAATAATGCAACCTGGGGGCTACACTGGAGCCCCTTTGTAGTAATTGCCTACTATGTAGAGGGCCCAAAGACCAGCCCCTAAGCACTGCATAAACAGGGCATGATAGTGCTATGTAGATAATCCCAACACTTGGGAGACTGAGGCAGGAGGATCAGAAGTTCAGCATGATCATCCTTTGCTACATCGTTTGAGGGCAGGCTCGGCTACATGAAAGCCCCTCTTTAAAAGAAGAAAGAGGAAGGAAGAGGGGCTGGGGAAACATGGCTCAGTAGCTAAGAGCATTTCTTGCTCTTCCAAAGGACCTGAGTTCAGTTCTCAGAACACATATCACAGGGTTTACAGCCACCTGTAACACCAGCCCTATGGGCTCTACCATTATCTTCAGGCTTCAGCGATACCTGCACTCACACATTCCCCACACTCAGGCACATTATACATATAATTCAAAATAAAATCAGAGCTAGAGAGATGGCTCAGTGGTTGGGAACACTGGCTGCTCTTCCAGAGGATTCAGATTTGATTCCCAGCACCCACATGGCAGCTCACAACCATCTGCGATTCTAGTTCCAGGGTACCTGGGCATTCCACACACGTGCTGCACAGACATACAAGCTGGCAAAACACCTTATACACATTAAAAGAGCAGAAACGGCAGGGAGCTGTAGTGTAATGGAGAAAGCTAGGTTAATGCAAAGGTTGGGTACTGCTCCGACACAGTAAGAAAAGACATAGTCAAATTTGAGATGGGTTTTCGTTTTTTGCAGGATAAAAGAAAGTGTGCTGATGAGGCTCCTTGGTGATCTCATGAGCCTCAGGTGCTTGCCAGGATTTGCCCAGAGCTGCTGACTCAAATCTGTGACTTCAGGCAGAGATTAATAGACAAAGTAATAAAGTCCTCATTAGCACGTACACGCTTATCCTTATCGTTGCTGCCTTATAACATAACTCTTACCTGGAAACTCCCAAAACAACTTCCCCCGGGCAGAGTGACATAGCAGACGTAGGGAGGGCTGTTGGAAGGGACCATCTCGTACACTACTAGAGCCCCGTTCTTCAAGTCAGCACCCCGGGACTGCTTCATCTGCCAGAACTCCTGAAGTGCCTCCACCACATTCACTGCAAGAGATGCAGAGAGCTCAGCACAGACAACAGTGCACCAAGTCTCTTGCTCCTGGTCATGACTTAGAAACACTTAAATTAGTAAACACAGACTGCTAAATCGGCATGCCAGCATTGACCACTCCCACCACCACCACCCCCGCCACACGCACACACCAGTCCTCCACCTCCTAGCCTCTTAATGGGGCTGTGACCTTACATGGGGTTAGGCAAATCAAAGTGATAGTGGAAAACAGCAGACAAAAAGGCTTCTGAATGTGCTGTAGCTAAGATTAATTAAACATCAAATTCGAGATGAAGCCAAGGTGTCTCTGACAGTGGCTGCTCCCTGGTGCCTCATGCAGCCACAAAGGTCACTGAAATGCCTCTGCTCACACTTGGACCCTTGCATGCCATGGACTACAGTGTCTCTAACACAAAGTCTTCAGATCTTCTGAGAACATAATAGTTTAATTATGGAAAACAAAGACTTAATATTTCCCCAGCATCTAATTATAAAAGTAGTATGGTTTTAGATTGTATTGTGTTATAATGTTTAACTTAAAAATTGTTGTGTGGGGCTGAAAAATGGCCCTACAAATTAGAATTTTATATGTATTTTCTTTTAGAATTCTAGATTTATTTATTTTCTTTTATGTATTTTGTTCTTGCCTGAATGTACACCTGAGTACATGTGTGAGGTCCCCATGGAGGTCAGAAGCACGCATCAGATCCCCTAGAGTTGGAACTTTGGATGGTTGGCAACCACATGTGGGGCCTGGAACCAAACCCAGATCTTTTGAGCCATCTCTCCAGCCACTTAGTTTTTGAGAAATGGTTTGCTATGTAACCCAAGCTGGCCAGAGCTCCAGATATTTCTGTTTCATTCGGTCTCCTAAATTCTGGAATTACAGGCACAGCCAGCCTAGCCTATAGAGTTCTTAAAATTTTAGGCAACACTGCCATTCAAACTTACATTTCAAGTGAGCAAACCAATGTGTTGTCTGAAGTTTCTAACCGGTCTGAGCCTGTGGTCAGAACAAATCTCTCCCATCTGTGGCTCAGCAGCTGCTTTTATATAATAATTATTCAGAGGCTTATTTTAATTACAAACTGTTTGGCCTATAGCTCAGGCTCTTACAACATAATCCATTTCTTATCTATGTCTTCCCACGGCCAGGGCTTACTGTCACCTCTACTCTAGCTTCTAGTGGCAGCCTGCAGCATCTCCTTGACTCTGTCCGCCCTTTATCTTCTGTCTATGCTTGGATGTCCTGACTGCCTCTATGCTGCCTTGCCATAGGCCAAAACAGCCTCTCTATTGACAAATCGTAACAAGGTATATTCACAGCATACAAAAAGACATCCCACATCACCAATGTCAGCTTCTATTCTAGAATGCTATGTGTATATTATGAGAGAATGGAGGGTATGGATGCTCTTGTGAGGCTTTGTTTGGGTGTAAATTGTCTTTTGAAAAACATTTTATTGGACAGCACTCCTTGTGGGTGCCTTCGGCCTCTCCGCATCTTGCTGGTTTCTGGCAGCCCTGCAAAGCCCCGCCTACTTTTTCCATGGGCCACTTCTCAGGACTGTGCAGGTGGAGGGATGCAATGATCCCCGCAAGAAAGAGCGGGCTGCTGCCAGCACAGCGGCTCACGCCTATTTCCAGCATTCCCAAGGCCGAGGCGGTAGGACTGCCTGAAGATGGAGGCCAGCCTGGGAGGCATTAGACAAAGGAAGTTCCAAGCAAGCCTGGGCTACTGAGTGACATGTCTCACAAAAGTGATGATGATGATAACAAAATAAATAAAGAGGGGCTGGAGAGATGGCTCAGCGGTTAAGAGCACCCAATGCTCTTCCAGAGGACCCGGGTTCGATTCCCAGCACCCACATGGCAGCTAACAACTGTCTGTAGTTCCAGTTCCAGGCAAACACCAAGGCAAATAAATAAATAATAAATAAAGTTAAAAAAAAAACAACAAAATAAATAAAGAAAAAGAACAAGCTTGATAAGTAGTTATTACAGAAGAGAAGGTTCTCTAAGCTCTGGTCTTTATCATGGTCCTCTCTCATGATGAGGCCCACCCAGGCCTTCTGATGGCTCAGAGGTAAGAGCAGTGGCTGTTCTTCCAAAGCACCCAAATTCAATTCCCAGCATCCACATGGCAGCTCACAACTGTCTCTAACTCCACTTCCACGGGATCTGACACCATCATACAGGCACACATGCAGACCAAAGCATCTATGAAGTCATAAGATCATTATGTCTGATTCAGAAATCGTGTGACTTCTAGCATGTATTAAATAGAAATCAGCAAAGTTATTAGTTGTAAGCAGGGTAATATCAATCTCTAGACATGACACAGTATTCTAGAGCACTTCCATTCCTTGATGTTTGGACTCAATCATTCCACAAATATGTTGCCCAGTGTCTGCTCTATGATTGTGAACTAGACCCTAGGCTGAGATAGTGGCTCCTTTCTTTTTGGGTAACATTGTAAACAAGGGGAAAGACATTACCCAGATAATCTCAAGTGTTTGTAAATGCTCATACTAAAAGTAGCTAATCGGAAAATATCAGACAAAATCATTTATTCTTGGTCTGGAGAGATGGCTCACTGGTTTAAAGCACTACTTTTCCAGAGGTCCGGGTGAGTTCCCAGCACCCACTTAGTGGCTCAAACACATCTGTAACTCTAGGCATCCAGTACTCTCTTCTGGACTTTATGGGCATTAGACATGAGCACAGAACACAGACATGCATGTAGGCAAAACACCTATATACATGCATAAAAACTTAAAATCAAGAAAAGTACTGTAATACTCATTTTGCAAAAGGTGTACAATTTAAGGATCAGACCATAAGTAACAGAATGAGGACTAAGAAATAATTCATTTGGCTCCAAGACAAGCCCTCCTTCTGTTGTACTATCTTGTTTTATTGTATTATTAATCCTCACACATGCTCTAAATCTGACTGAGCTCCATCAGGATAGAAACTCAGTATGTGCCTCACTCACCACTGCATCTGGTGAGCAGTAAATATTTGTTAAATTAATAAACAGAACAAATAAGGCATAAAGAGAGGAAGCAATATTGCCAAGATCATACAGGCAGTGTATGATTGGTCCCCAATCCAAAAGCCTATACACTGTGAGTGAGGTGACGTGAGATCCAACATCAAGCCAGGCATGATGGCACTTGCTTGTAGTCCCAGCAATTGAAAAGCTGGGGCAGGGGAATGACCATGAATTCAAAAGCCTGAGCTACATAGCTCCATGCAAACCTGAGCTATATACCAAACCTTGTCTCAAAAACTAAACCAATCCAGGTGGTGGTGGCCCACACCTTTACTCCCAGTACTGAAGAGGCAGAGGCAGGTGTATCTTAGTGAGTTCAAGGCCAGCCTGGTCTACAGAGTGAGTTCCAGGACAGCCAGGACTGTTACACAGAGAAACCCTGTCTTCAAAAACAAAACAAAATAGCCAGTACACTAGTGAGTGTGACTTTTGAGCAGGTGAGGGTAGGGAAATGGGGAGTGAGAAAAATGAAATAACAAAAAAGGAAGTGTGTGTGTAGATGCTGTGATCAACACTGGTGGAGATAAATCTAAAACGACAGTAGTGGAAATGGTGAGCTTAGACTCATCAGGAAGATGAAGGATATGAATTGAAGATGATATGTAAGGAACTGCCAGATGAAAGAGCAATCTGGACAGAGACCAAAGTCAATTATATTCAGGGCAACAGAGCCACCCCTTGAATATCATGCGATCAGTCACAAGGGTATGGGCATATGCCAATGGAAGCTTTCCTATTAACCGAAGCGGAATAAGTGGTTCCATGTGGTGAAGGACTATGAGCCAAATTCTCCTACAGCACTTGCTGGACACCCAGACTGGAAACTAGAAACTCAAGAATAACAGTGTGGTAGGAGGTGGGGAGGGGAGGACAGGCCCCCACAGAATCTGGAGCCTGACTGACTGTCGTTCTTTGTCAGTGCAAGCCCTTTGTTCACTCACCCTTTCTGAGGAAACTAAAAGGGTTTTCTAGACATACGATTTAGAAGCCAAAGCAGAGGCTCCCCAGGCAGAAAACACAGGCCAGAAAAGAGGGCCCATTTCTCTCTAATGCTGATCATTTTCAAGAGGAACTCTTCAGAATTAGGGTGACTAATGGCTACTTCTAGACCCTGAGGCAAAATGTTTCCCTCAAAATTGATGTAAAAGCCCTGAAGCAGCAGGACAGAGCTGACAGCAGTTCTACCATATAGCCTTTCAACCTAGGAACCCACAGGGAAGGAACTGTTGGCCATGAGTTTCAGAAATATATCCACAGCACCTAACAGAGTCCTAGCCACTGGAATTCAAACTGTAGGAAAATTAACAGTAAACAAACCATCAGACATGCAGCAAAGTAGATCTGGACATCTGTTTGCATCGAAATCTTTGGTTTTTACAAAGAAACAAGTATTTAAGAGTAGGAGATGCAACATGTTTTTAAGGAAGAGCTGACCAGGAGATCTGAGCCAACTATCACTTCAAGTGCTCATTGTGCTGTCAGTAGCAGAATCTTAATTATTCCACAGCACAGCCCTTGAAGATGTTGCTCAGTGAAGTTATGAGTCCCTTCCCACAAAGGCAGGCAAGTGACAGGTCTCCACAGCCTGTTCATGCCATTTCCCTTCCCTACAGCTTCCTCAAGAAGGGAAGAAAGAGGAAGGGGGGGAGGGAGAGGCAGCCCTTGGGAACCAGAAGAACTGTGCAGCGTTTCTCCTGTTAAAATAGAAAGGATTCAGCTTCTTTCAGACCAAGGAGGACCTGATCAAGCAAACAGAAGTGATGTGTTTGGAATTCCAGACCTAAAATCTGAGTCACACAGCCTTCACTGTGTTGTCACTTAACCTCTGAATTTGGAACCAGAATTCTGACAGGAAATTGGTTAACACTACCTAAACAAAAACAACAAAGAAAATCCTCACATCCCTCTTCCCAGAAATTAGGTATCTTTAAGCTGTAGATTTCTAAGCAAAATAGGGTTGTTGCCTGGCTCATTTCCATAGAATTTAGCATTGAGAGAGCCAAGGCCTGAGATTTATCCTCAGTTCCTGGGCAGGGGCCAGGAACACAGAGCCAGACAGACAGAGAGGCCCGAGTTGTGAGGCACCAAGTCACAGGAAGCTGGCAGGGCCTCAATGGTGAGAGTCCAGATTCAAAGAAAAGATTATTGTGAGTGACTCTTGAAAGCACTACCTAATTCTCCAGCAGATCTGAAGTCTCGAGGGAAATTTCATGGCAGGGGTGGGGTGGGCTGCAGAAGTACGTGAAGAATTACAAAGTCAGGGCTAAGGAGCCGGAGTACAAGGATTGCTGAAGTCATAAGAAATGCCCTGGTCTGAGATGAAAGACAGGATTCCACCAGCGGGGGCCGGTCCGTGAGGGGCGAAGGATGTTACAGCCGGAAAGCAGAAAAAAGTTGAAAAGAAAAAAGGGGTGTCTGAGAATACATGGCTCTCTCTCTCTCTCTCTCTCTCTCTCTCTCTCTCTCTCTCTCTGTCGTGTGTGTGTGTGTGTGTGTGTGTGTGTGTGTGTGTGTGTGTCTACGTCCAGAAGGAAACTCCCCAAAAGGAAATGCACGCGAGGGCTGGATGCCAAGCGCAGCCACTGGAGGACAGCGGGAGCCAGCCTCCAGCCTCGAGCGCCCCGCAGGAGCCCACCGCACCCCACCCCACCCGCACCGCACTCACCTCGGCCATAGCCCTGCGTGTGCTTGGCGAAGCTCCTCACCACCGCCTCCACGGCTTCGCGCAGCACGGCAGGGCTCCCCGAGGCTCCGGGGGGCAGGGGCAGCCCGGAGGCCCCAGCCAGCAGCAGCGGCGGCGGGGGCGGGGCGGGGGGCGGCGGGGCGGGCGGCGGGCCCGCGGGGGGTGTGGCGGCGCTGCTCGGGGCCCCGGTCACCCCGGGCCGCAGCGCTCGCAGAGTGCCTCTCCCGCCCGCGCCCGCGCCGACGCCGGGCTGCAGCCGCTGCGCTCGCATGGTCTCCATCCCGGCGGACCGCAGAGCTGGGCCCTGCAGCTTGCCAGCCTGGCGAGCTAACGGTCCCAGCCACCCCAGTGAGCCGGAGCCGAGGGACTGAGGGCGGGGCCGGGACCCAACTGTCAGTCAAGAGAGGGCGGGGACGAGCCAGATGCCATGCCAATCACTGGTGGAGAGGGAGGGAAGGGGCGGGCCCATGCGCCGCCTTGGGCAAATGATTTGAGGAAGGCGGATGCTGCGGGAACCAATTGCAAAGAGAAAGGGTGATACAGGCTAAGACCGAGAGCTTCGGGGAGCATCTTTGGGAATCCTGTGGTAAACGCTGGAAATCCGGCTAGACTCCTGGGGCGGGGCTTAAGGAAAAATAGGCCTGGATGCAAGACTGGGTAGACTTGTAGCTGGGAAGGATTCTTAGAGATTATTTGTCTGGTCACGTCACTTTCTAGATAAAGATGCGGTTCAGAGAAGTGATGTGACTCATCTCCAGGTTCATATACAGTTGATGGTGAATCTAAAATGGACTAAGATGCTGACTTCAATGACAACGTGCTATATAGTATACTTTAGGCTTATTTAATAACCGTAAGCACAAACCAGATTTTATTATTTTATGAACAACGAAGGTGATGCTCAGGAGGGTTAGATACACTGACCCAAATCAAATAACTAGATGGTAAGGGAGACATAAGTGTTCTGATCCAAATGTTTTCATCTTTTCACTATGTTACATTTAGGGATGGTTTTCTGATTTCAGCTACTTACTAAGTGAGTGAAAGTTGAATGTGTTTATCACTGTACAGAAAGAAACAGAATGCATGCAAAAACCTATCAAACTGAGGAATTCAGGATATAGGTGGAAAGGGTAACTGTAGAACTCCTCAGGCTGAGTTCCAACTATTGGCCGCACACAGACACACATGTACACACACTATAACAGCTTCTGTTGATTGACTGACATTTCTTATTTTTTCTTGGGTGAAGTTACTGGCTTCACCCTCTCTCCTAGGGTACCTCGGGGATTAAACTTGGAGGTGAAGATGAACGAGACACACCTGGTGAAATAAAAGTAAGCCCTGTGTTTATATATATGAGCAAAACAAAAATGTCAATAAATAGGAAGTTGTATGTGCTTATGGGGGGCAGGGAGACCCTGTCCAAATTTTAAATCATTCAAGGCCAAGCATGGGGAGACTGCAGGGAAGGCCTATGACATGCCTGAACGCCTTCTCTTGTCTTTTCCTCTACAGCTACAGTTGATCAGTTAGGGTACTGGAAAGAAGGTAGCTGTAACTGTAAATTCCCATCACCCTCATCACCCCATCCCCACCCCCTCCTCTTCCCCTCACCCCACACCTTCAGGCAGCAGTGACAAAGCGGACACTTCTGAACACATTTATTTGACATGTCAAGTGGTAAGAGGGCTGACGTAGGCTTGCTCCCCACTTCTACCTGTAGGGGGTGTTCATAAGCTCAGACTCACAGAAGAGCAGCCTCAGAGCCCATGACCCACCCCCGGGGTAAACAAGACAATCTGTAACGGTGTGTGGTGGGCGGGTGGTGCAGGTAGGAATACAAAGCAGGAGTTTCAGATAATGAAAGGCAGCAACAGAACAGACTGGGAGCTACTGCAAGAACCCTAAGTGTAGAAGACATCCTGAGAAGCGGATGGAAGCAGGGTGTGAGCAAGGAGCCAGGCATGAGAAGCAAGACCTGCAGAATGGGGTGAGATTCATGAAGAGAAAGTAGAGTATTCGAAAGTATGATAGGCCACGTTTCAGATCATACATAAAAAAGCAAGGGGTTGCTTTTTTAGGACAGCAAAGATACAGGAGACCAGCCCCTTAAGTGGGGGCTCCCTGCGGCTTCTGAACAAATGCCAGGGAGTTTAGGATCCTAGCATAAGTGGTCCTCTGTTTGTTGGTGTGCTGGGCCTCTGGGTGCCCATGTAATCCCGAGTGTATGTGAAATGACCAGGACACGAATGCATGGGTCTATACGCCCAGTAAACACAGTATTTATCCTTCCTCGCTAAGTGTACTGTGCTTGTGGACACATGCTTACCCATGTGTGCGTGCACAGTGCCGTGAGCACATGCAAGAGATCCCGTGTCCGAGGTATCAGCTGGTTCTCCCGCCATCAGGGTCCTGTCCCTCCCCCTCCTGGGTGCCCCTCACTGCTCTCAGCGTCCTGGTTCTCCTGGCCCTCCTAGACTCTGGAAACCCCCTAGAAGGCGAATCTGCTCAGTCTGCATGGAGTGCCGTCTCACCAACTTGCGCTTGGTCCTGGGAGACCCTGGTGCCCCAGAGTGAGGAGGGGCAGGCAGTGAGGGTGCCCGACCTCCGGCTTGGGGGCGAATGTCAGGGATGGGAGGGTGGGGGCTGACATTGAGAGGAGGCAAGAAACCGGGCCGTGTTTGCGAGATGTGGTCCAGGAGCAAGGTGCCGGAGCCCCTCCGCTCCAGCAGCCCGGGACTCCGCCTCCGTCCACTCAGCGGGGACACAGCCCCGGGCAGACTTTCTTGGGACTGGCGTGGGGAAGACACTGAGCCCGCTGGAGGGAGGGTCAGCGGAGAGGCGCTGTATCGCCGGCGCTCCAGGGACAAACGGCTGGACTCGGGGGAGTCAGGGCAAAAGTGTCCAGGGGTATCGAGCTCCACCGACTCCATGCGGCTCAGTTTTTGCCTTAGCCCAGAAGGCAGCCCAGACTCCTGAGCCTCGGGCGCAGTGTTTCGGCGCGAGAGCGGACCCCCGCCCGTCACTTTCTCCGCCCACGGGGGCGGGTCCTCCGGGCCTTCGGTGCTGTGACGCCGAGAAAGACGCGGTCTACCGGTCAGGGTCAGGCCGTTAAATTCAGCAGCCAGCCGCTCCATCCCCGGCCTCCCTTCGGCGGGAGGGACCGGTTGAGGAGGAGCCACAAGGCCCCAGGGCTCGGAGTTGAGCCTTTTGAGTGGTTTTGGAGGATGTCGAGGCGGCTTGGGGAGAGGCTCGGAAGGGGAAGGGTCATCGGGGGGCTTAGGAAGAGGGAACTCAAATATGTCTCTCTTCTCCTCTTCTTCCTGGGCGCGGGGAGATAACAACCCCCGTCCTCCTCCTGCAGTCTGCAGTTGGACTTCCGAAGGCGACGTGCAGACCCCTGGACTAGGAGGAGCGGGTGCAGGGTCCTCTACCCCCGGGGACGGTGGGGAATTGAGATACTGCCTGGTCTTCTTGGTGCCCGAGGGCGAGGTATCCGTGGTTATGATGATGACCTCCGTGCCCTTGGCCTTGCAAGCATCCAGCAGCGTGGCAAGGGTCTCGCGGTCCCCGCGGTCCAGGGCGTGGACAAGCGCCGAAGCGCCGGCGTGATCTCGGACTGAGGGGTCTGCGCCGTGGGCTAGGAGCAGGGAGGCCACTGCGGCTCCCCCACCCCCGGCGCAGGCGTGCATGAGCGCGGTGCGTCCTAAGCGGTCTGCGATGTTGGGGTCCGCACCTTGCTCCAGGAGGTAGCGTACCATGCGCGCCTTGTTCTGAGGGTCGTCGTAGCGGGCCCTGCAGGCCGCCATTAGCGCAGTCTCCCCCTGGGCATCACCCTCATTCACGTAGGCTCCTCCCTCCAGAAGCAAACGGGCCAAGCGTAGCTTACCCTGACCCACCGCCCGAAGAAGAGCGTGGCCCTCGGTGTGCAGCATAGCTGCGGCTCGGAAGAAAGCACCGATGGAGCCAGGAATGGGACCTGACGAAGATGGCTAGGAGTGTGGGGGTGGGGGCTGGGAGAGGCCTGAGGTCTTGGTGGTAAAGCCTATCCCTGTGAAAAAAAGGAGAGAGGGAGAGCTTATTGACAGGCTCATCAGGGAAACTGAGGCACCGACGAAGATGTCTGGTGTATGACGGGGGTCTCCAATGCACAGTCCTTCCTCTTGACTCCCGCCTTTGAGCCTCCCCCCCTCCCCAGCGCATGCCAGAGACGGTGGGAAGGGTGCACCCGCACTAAAGGATGAAGGCTCGTGCAAATACATACATGCACGCGCAGAGATATTCGCACCCCCTATTCACACCCCACGGCTTATCAGACCTTTCCAACATCCCCCTTTTCTTCTCCACACTTGGAATCCCCCTCTCTAGGATACTGAACACCACCCACCCACACACATGCACCCGTACAGTCATACACATATTTCTATTCCTAACCTCTTTTAGATTGCCACATCCCCAAAAATTGAGTGGGGGGAAGAAAGCAGCTTGCATTTGGGACCTAAATGGGTGGAGGAAGAATTAGGAATTCTTTTGCCCCTGCTATGTTCCCCGTTGCTTCTTGTTCTTCCCCCTGCCAGACTGTACCCCCAAATAGATACCTGAATGTCCGCATAATCTTTGCTTGGCCAGGATTGAGGCCGGGGCCATGGGGGCCTCCGGGGTGGAGGAGCCGGGTACCTGGGGACCCACATGGTGTGGGGGGGTACCCGGATTCCCTTGGTGTCAGTATCTGCGCCCCAGCGCTGGATCCTGGTCCCTCCTCCCGGTGCGCCCCGGGCACAGCGCCGGCTCCGGAGGAGAGAAGAGGGGGGGGTGGGGGCGGAGCTCTGCTGTGCTATTTATAACCCAGTCTCTGCGGGTGGGGGCGTCGGGCACCAAGCCGCTCCCCCACCCCCATGCGTGCACACTTAAGGGAAAAAAAAAAAAAAACCTAATGCCTTCAATCTCGACTTCCTTTTTTAACCCACCTCCCCAGCCCCAACAAACCTAAACGCTCCTTAGGGACTCTCCTGTGACCTATTCAGGAACCATCCCGATTCTGATTCTTCGTTGAGCTTCCGCAGATCTCCATGAGCTCCAGGATGCCAGACCTGACTGTCACACACGGCATATGGCACCCTGTGGCTGTAGGGAGGCGGTTGGGATCTGCAGCGGCGTCCACACTTCAGAGCGAAGCAGAAGATGTGGCTCCCTTCCGGTAGTCTAAATATCAGGGAGAGTATAGGCTGGAATCAGAGAGCAGTCATCTCTGCTACACCTCTCTCAAACACCACGCCACAGAGAGACTTGGATCTCAGTTCCCTCGGGTCCCTTAGGGATGTGAGGAAGATGGCTCTCCCAGGGCACTTTTAGGGCAAGGGGCATTCTCAGATCCCCCCCCCCCCATTTTAATGGGGGTCTATAGGAGAGAGGAAAGGGGCGGAGCAATGACTGAGCCCTGTTACACGGCGCTCTCATTACATCTCTTTACTCCTTTACGCTCGTTTTTCCATCTCGCTCGAAGGTTCCTGCCTGAATCACTCTTTTCCTATCTGTTGCTCTCACTGCCTCTGCCTCTCCGTGCCACCTGCCCTGTCTCCATGGTTACCAAGGCTTCCATCTGCATATCTTAGGGATGAGTTTGTGTCCAGTTGGAAGGTACCAAGGGAAGTGGAGGCACTGGATGGGTACTAAGGGTTTGGAAAGCTTACCAAGGATCCTAGAGAATTCAAATGGCGGAGGCCACCATATACAGATGCAAAAAAAAAAAAAAAAAAAAAAAAATGTTACTGGGAAAGAGATTTGTAGGGTAAGTACTCACTTTTACTAGATATTAATGTGTGCCGAGGGCTTGGCTTTACATCATCTCCAGCCCTCACAACTTTATAAGGTGGGAACTATTGTCTTCTTGTAGCAAATGGTAATAAGGTTAAGCAAGTTCCCCCAAAGTTTCACAACTATGTTTCTGTACTGTTCCAAAAACTGGGCATGTGACACTCCACTCACAACTCCCCAGTCTAGAGGCCATTTCCCCCCCTGACATCTGGCATAGTGTTCATTCCTTCTAGTTTTCTCTCCATCCTGAAGTATTTCCCTCACCTTTGCCTCGAAGGCCAGTGGAAAATACAGAAAGAAAAGAGCCCATTGCCTTCTCTCCATTCCCCCAACGACTCCCAAGCCCCCCACCCACTCCTCAGTCACATCCACTGGGGATGCGGGGCGCATGTTTTGGCTGAGGTGGTAGCACACACTCAGCGATAGCGGAGGCACGAACATGAGTTCAAGACCAGCATAGACTGGGTAACCAGACTGCCTGCCTACGATTAAAGAGAGGGTCGGGGGATGGCGCGCACGTCGTACGGCCAGAAGAGGGCGCCAGAGCCCCGGAGCCGGAGTCTGGCGGTCGGGAGCCTCCTGGCGGGTGCTGGGAACGAACTCGCCGTTGAGCGTCTGGCAATCGAATCCTTCCGACCCAGGAGGACGTGTCCCGGCGGCGGGTCTCCTCTTCTGGCCCAACCACGTGCCAGGATGAGCTCTGAGCGCAGGTCATCCCAGCCGAGGCCGGTCTCAGCGCGCCCCACTTCCCCAGCCTCAGTTCCGGTTAGGCTCGCTTCCCCCGCCCCCTCGCCTCACCCTCCTCCGCTCTCTTAGGATTGGCCGGAAAATCCACCAATGGAGAGCTCGGGGAGGCGGGCCTAAAACGCGGGCCGCAGGAAGAAAAGCGGATTTCAAGTTGGCCGCTGCGTGGGCCCGAGTGTGGGAGGGACGGCAGGTAAGGCTGCGACTCGGTGACTCTGACCCGGTTTGGTCCGGTACTTCCCGAATTAGTCTTCCGTGGCCGATAGCGAGATAGACAACGCTTTCTGTCAGCCCGTCGGATCAACCCCTTCTGGATCCCTAATCTTTCTCCCCGGACTCCCATTGCTATGTTGACTGTACATCGGAGAGGAGCAGGGCTCGCAGTGCCTGGGACAGATATTAAGGCGAGGAAGGGTTAGGGTTAGGTCATTCTTGTGGCTCAGACTCTGTTATGGTACCAGCCTCTCCCTCATCTATTAACATTAGGCCTCAATGTCAAGAGCCTGATAGACCCCTGTTAACTGTCAAGTCAGCTGCCCACCGCTTTCCTGGACCGCCTTTCTTGAAAAATAATCCCCAGCCTGACACTGCCTGATTAGCACTATTGGAATCTCTTTAATTTTTAAAATCACATTATTTGTGTATTTGTGTGTAGACGTGCGCGTCACGGATGTCCGGGTCAGAGGACAGCTTGAGCGAGTCCGTTTTCCTGGCCACTTGGCAGCGAGAGTATTTATTTACAATTTCGTGGGGCGCGCATTCTCCCTCCATCCCTCCCGTCCTTTTTATTGGCAGATTCCTGCTATGTAGCCTATACTGGCCTCCAATGTGCCTTCCTCCTGCTACAGCCTCCCTACTGCTAGGATTACAGAGTCTCTTTTGAAGTTTCTATTCTTTTGAATGTAAGGTTTGGTGGGACAGATTGTGGTACTTAATCCATTGTGCTCAATAAGCCTTAGTGGAATGGAATTGATTTGTGGGAACCAGTGCTCGTGTCAAGAAGGACGAATTTAATCTCCTGATATAATTAGGAAACAATAGAAGACAACGTAGTATATAATTAAGGACCTTTAAAATGTTTCATAATTACTCTCAGACCAGAGGAGGAAAACAGCAAACAGAACAGGAAGAGAGACTTTATGACTCACAAGGTCTCAATGTGGAAAGTCTATAGGCTGAAGTACTCATTTGTTCAAACTAAGCACCTACTACCTGCCAGACACAGTGCTAGACAATGGGGACCACAGTGAATCCTCTGCTAAAATCTCTTCAATAAATTATTTAGTGACTATGTGAAAAATACTTTGAGACGGGTTCTTGTTATGCAGCATAAATAATCTGGCCTCCAACTTCTGATCCTTCTGCCTCTAGCCTTCCTCAAAGGCTGTGATAATAAGCTTGCACCACTACACCCCAAATTAAAACAAAAAATTAACTGTGAAGAACGGATTCAGCCTTACAGATGCTAAGCATTACTTCTGCCCCTGAGCTACACCCCCACCCTGTGCCAGCATCTTTATAAAGGAACTCATTAGTTCTTTCCAAATTGTTTCACTTATTTAATTTTTTCTTTATGTTTATTCAACTTTAATTTATTATTAGTGGGGCTAGGTGGAGTGTGTGCCCTGGCACATATGTGGAAGGATGAAGGGTATTCTACATTTTCATTGTAAAACAGGAAGATTGCCCCAATGTCACACTTAAAAAAAAAATGTGTGTGGGTGTTTGGCCAGCATGTCTGTCTGTCTGTGCATCATATGTGTATTCAGTGCCTGCCTGCAGAATCCAGAAAAGGTCATCAGATACCCTTGAACTGAAGTTACAGACACTTGTGAGCCACCATGGGAATCGGACCAGAGTCCTTTGGAAGAGAAGTCATGTTCTTAGCTGCTGAGCCATCTCATAGAGCTCAGGCTGGCCCCAAACTCACCATAGAGCCAGAGATGAACTGAAACCTGTAAATGACAGGATTGGCCCATGGTTTTATGCTAAGCAAGTTTTTATTTTTGGTTTTTGTGGGATTTTATTTATGACTTTTTGGTTTGTTTTGTCTTTTTTCTAGAGATTGAATTAATGGCCTCAGGAATTTCTAGCTAAGGGTGTATCAGCAGCCTTCTGCAGGCTTCAAGTTTGTGTGGGTGTTCTGTCTGCATGTATGTCTTTGTGCCACTTGTGTGACTGAAGTTCTCAGAGGGCGGGAAAGAGTGTTGGATTTTCTGAGACTGGGGTTAGAGGAAGTTGCAAGTCACTGTATAGGTCCTGGGCATCTAATCTCAGGTCCTCTGGGAGAGCTGCCAGTGCTCTTAACCACAGAGCCATCTCTCCAGCCTTCCTCTGCAGTCTTAAGAACAAAACATCTTTTTTACTTGTTAATTGAAGGATATATATATTTAGTTCATACAACTTGTAAACACATAGTAATATAAAGGAAGTGTGCATTATTTTATAATTCTAATGTAATATTTACTGGTTAGTATTTTACAATTTTAAACTTTATTATTATTACATGTACTTGTACACACACATCTCACAGCATACATGTCAAGATCAGAGGACAGCATTATGAGGTTATGTCTCCATTTCACCTTTACATGGTTCCAGGGCTGGAACTCAGGTCCTTAGCCTTGCATTGCCATGCAGCAGTGCCTTTACCTGCTGAGCCATCCTGCCTACCCCGATAGAGTGTCTTGATATATATGCACAGTTTATTCTGTCTGTATGCACACATTTGTGTGTTTTATAAGTAAATAGGACCACAACAAATTCAGTTTTATACCAAGAACAGAAACACAAGGCCTGGATGCTAGCTACTCTTCCAGAAGTCCAGAGTTCAATGCTCAGCAACTACTTGGTGGCTCACAATCATGTGTAATGAAATCTGGTGTCTGCTTCTGACATGCAGGCATACATATAGGCAGAACACTGTATACATAATAAATAAATCTTTAAAAAAAAAATGGAGGTCCGGAGAGATGGCTTAGCAGTTAAGAGCACTGACTGTTCTTCCAGAGGACCTGAGTTTGATTCCCAGCATCCACATGGCAGCTAATAACTGTCTGTAATTCCAAGATCTGACACCCTTATACAGTTATACATGCAGACAAAACACCAATTCACATAAAAAAATAAACATTAAAAAAGAATGGAAACACAAAAAGTAACAGATAAACATGGCTTTATATTATATTCTTCCTTGCCCCTCATCCTCCGTATTATCAGCCTCCTTCTGCCTGTATATAACTTGATATCATAACATTTATAACTGATAATACTCTAAAATGGCTTGTTTTTTAAATCTATTATTAGACCATTTATGCCATTTCAGAATTTGTTGTTTAAAACAAGGTCTCACTATATAGCCCAGGCTGGCTTGAAACTCCCTATAAACCCCAGGATAGCCACTTCCTTCTGCCTTAGCCCACTGTGTGCTAGGGCTGTGGGTGTGCATCACCATGCCTGGCTCATCTCAGAACTTTTGCTGCCATCATTCTGATACTTTTATTGCAGAATATATGATTATTTAGGATGAATTTTATGTAGGCAGATGCTTCTGTCCTGCCAGCCAATTTCCAAATAACCATACAGAGATTTACTATTATAAATACTCAGCAGGTAGCTCAGGCCTGTTACTAGCTAACTCTTGGATTTTAAATTAAGCCATAATTCTTATCTATGCTCTGCCACGTGTCTCAGTACCTTTTCTCAGCACAGGCAAATTCATTCCCTCTCATGTCTCCGTGCAATTCGATACCTCTCCCCCTTTCCTTTGTGCTCTCTATCTGTCCAACTGCTGGCCAGTCAGCTTCTTTATTAACCCAGGCCCAGTGGCAGATACTCACACAATTTAAGGGAATATTCCACAATTTTAACAGAAGAATTTCTAGATTGAGAATAAAAGCATTCGAACCCCAAGAGGTTGTTCAGTCTTCCCATTGAGGTGTGCTCATGTTTTAGTTTGCTGTGATAAACACTATGACCAAAGCACCTCAGGGAGGAAAGTGTTTATTTGGTTTCCACATCGCCATGAAGGGAAGCAAGGCAAGCCTGGAGGCCGGAGGTGAAGCAGAGGCCGTGGAGGAGTGCTGCTTACTAGCCTGCTCTCCATGGCTTTCTCCGCTGTTTTTTTCTGTCCAACCCAAGAGCACTTGCCAGTGCCAGCACCGCCCACAGTAGGTGGGCCATCCCTCAACAATCATCAGTCAAGAAAATGCCCCCACAGACTTGCCCACAGGCCCATCTGATGTAATCGGTCCCTCAATTAAGATTCCTTCTTACCAGATGGCCCTAGCTCATGGCAGTCTCACAGAAAACTAATCAATACAGCCAATGTCCATCCGAGGGGAAACTCACCACAGCCTGATTATTATCATTCTAACTTTTGTTAGTTCCTTTGTAGGTAGAAAATGGTTTTACTGGGCTGCAGAGATGGCTCAATCCATTAAAACAAAACAAAACAAAACCCCTCTTTTCTCTCAAGCTGGAAAGCCTAGGTTCACATCCCTGGAACCTGTAAAAGCAGGACCGATCTGGTGGCCTGTGTGTAATAGATGGGAAATGAAGACCAGAAAATACTCAGGAGCTCTCGGCCAACTATGGCAAACAAAGACCTTGCCTCTAAACAAAGCAGAGGGTGAAGATTACACCCAAAGTTGTCTTTTGACCTTCACACACAAATACACACACACACACATGCATACATTATACACACGCATGCATACATTACACACATACATTACACACACATGCATACATTATACACGCACATGCATACATTACACACACGCATGCATCACACACATACATTACACACATGCATACATTACACACATGCATGCATGCATTACACAATGCATACATTACACATACATGCATACATTACACACTGCATACATTACACACAATGCATACATTACACGCACATGCATACATTACACACACACATGCATACATTACACACACATGCATACATTACACACTTGCATACATTATACAGGCACATGCATACATTACACACATACATTACACACACATGCATACATTACACACACATGCATACATTATACACGCACATGCATACATTACACACATACATACATTACACGCATGCATCACACACATACATTACACACATGCATACATTACACACATGCATGCATGCATTACACAATGCATACATTACACACACATGCATACATTACACGCACATGCATACATTACACACACATGCATACATTATACAGGCACATGCATACATTACACGCACATGCATACATTACACGCACATGCATACATTACACGCACATGCATACATTATACACGCACATGCATACATTATACACGCACATGCATACATTACACGCACATGCATACATTATACACGCACATGCATACATTATACACGCACATGCATACATTACACGCACATGCATACATCATACACATACATGCATACATTATACAGGCACATGCATACATTACACACACATGCATACATTACACGCACATGCATACATCATACACGTACATGCATACATCATACATGTACATGCATGCATACAAATGTTTCTTAAAGCAGAGGCTTGAAAGATAGCTCCCAGGAAGGTTTATTGCTCTCACAGAGACATACATTTATTTTCCAGCACCCATACACAGTACACATAATTAAAAATAAATACTAATCTTTTTTAAAGAAAAAGACCAGGCATGGTTTTAACTCTAGTACTTGGTAGGCAGAGGTAGGCAGTTTTCTGTGAGTGTGAGGCTAGCCTGATCTACATAGTTCTAGAACAACCAGAGCTATGTAGACAGAACCTGTTTCAAGCAAATAGATAGATAGATTTTTTTAAAAGGTTTATTTATTTACTTATTATGTATACTGTATACAGAAGAGGGCACCAGATGTCATCATAGATGGTTGTGAGCCACCATGTGGATGCTGAGAATTGAACTCAGGACCTCAGGAAGAACAGTCAGTGCTCTTAACGTCTGAACCATCTCTCCAGTCCTAGATATTTTAAAGTGATTTCATTGACAATTCTTTTTTCAATTTTCTGTTCATGTTTCTTTGAGCATTTTTGTTGTTGTTGTTTATTTCTTTTGAGGCAGAGTCTCACTTTGTAGCCTTAGCTGGCCTGGAACTCACAGAGATCTACCTGCCTCTGCCTCAAGTGCTAGAATTAAAGGTACTTGGCACCATGTCCAGCCTTTGTCTGTGTTTTGCTTTGCTTTGTTTTTGGCTTGGGTTTTTGAGACAATATCTTACAGTGTAGCCTGTGTTTGCAGTCTCAGCCTCTCTCGTTCTGGGATTACAAATATTACAACATGCCCATCATACTTGATATTTACTCTCTAGGACCAGGGGCTTGGTCCTGGGGCCTTCCTTACTCCTCCTGAGCAAGGAGTATATCACAGAGATACATCCCCACCTATTATTTCTTTGGGGGGGGAAATGATTTTTGTTTCCACTTAGATGTCCAAGAGTTCTAACATAGTAAAGTTCTTACCATGTTTACTACAAATACAGAATTAGCGTGCCCCAGGGCTGGTTACTGCATCATTTACTTTCAGGACCACACCTGCTCTCGTGGCTTAAACCTTTATTTGTAAACTGATGACTTCAGCAGAACATAAGCTCCCTGTAGGAAGAAGCATGGGGTGCACAAAGGTTTTGTTATTTAGTTTGTTCATTTTACTCACTGCTTTTATCAACAGCATTCAGCAGCTTCGTGGTACATAGTAGATGCTGTGGTTTGAGTGAGCATGCCCCCCCAGAGGCTCATATATTTAGATGGTTGGCCCCCAGTTGGGAAGGAGGGGTGTCACTGGGGGTGGGATTTGAGGTTTCAAAAGCCCTCATTGTTCCTAGTTAGCTTTCTCTCTCTCTCTCTCTCTCTCTCTCTCTCTGCCTCGTGCTTGTGGATGAGATGTGAGCTCTCAGATACTGCTCCAGCACCATGCCTGCCTGCCTGCTGCCAACCCTGCCATGATGGTCATGGACTCACCCTCTGAAACTGTAAGCAAGCCCCTAATAAAGGCTCTTCTATAAGTTACTTTGGTCATAATGTCTCTTCACAGTAATTTAAAAGTAACTAATATGGTGGGTTTATTATTATTATTATTATTATTATTATTATTCCCATTTTACTAACAAAGAAAAGCCAAAGTTTGTATAGCTGGGAGATGACAGAACTGGAACTTTGGTTGTTTGGTTTTGATGTTTTGAGACAAAGAGCTTGCTCATGTTGCCTGGGATGGCCTTGAACTCCAGAGCATGCTGCCTTTACATCTCAAGTGCTCATCACAGGCATGTGCTCCCACACCCAGTTCTGCCTTCCTTAAACACCATATATCTGTTGTTGCTCTTATATATGTTTTGTTGAAATGTAACTCCAGTCACTTTTCATGCGGTACAGAGGTGTGTATGGCTGGGCCTGAGTGTATGGTGTGTGGGGAAGCACAGTGCACTAATGAGCACGGGGAGGGCAGCTGTTAGTAGAGCCGGTCTGGACTGTGTTATAGGAGACTTTAAATATCCTCAAGAATCCCTTCTGTTTTATTGGTGTGTGTTAATTGAATGACAATGTTCCATGATGACTTTTTTTTTTAATTTTTTTTTTGATTTATTTATTTATTATTCATACAGTTTTTACAGAAGAGGGCGCCAGACCTCATCATAGATGGTTGTGAGCCACCATGTGGTTTTGCTGGGAATTGAACTCAGGGCCTCTGGAAGAACAGTCAGTGCTCTTAACCTCTGAGCCATCTCTCCAGCCCCCCCCCCCCCATGATGACGTTTTAATAGCTGTACTTCAGTCATCTGTGTGAGTGTATTTCAGTCCTGTCCTTTCCTGTCCCCTCCCATCCCTGCTAACCCCCCTTCTTCCCAAGTAAAGCCTCTGTTCTTCTGTGTCTTTTCAGCGTGTGATTCAGTTTCATTAATTTACAGAGCATAAAAATTTATTTATTTTTTTCTTTTTCCTTTTCTTTTTTTCCTTTTCCCCCCTCAAGACAAGATCTCACTATGTAGTCTTGGCTGGTTTGGAGACCCCTGTGTAGACCAGGCTAACCCCCTGCCTCTGCCTCCCCAGTGCCAGGATTAAAGGTATGCACCACCAGGCCAGGCTCAGGGAGGGTTTCTTTATAGGAGCTTGAGAACCTTACTGAAAGAAATGCCTCTCCCTCTCCTATCAGTTACTAACATCTTAGAAATTCTTAGGAAGGAGTGGGTTCCCAACGATCCCTTCCTTCAGTGACAGGATATGAACAGACCCAGTCTGGGCTGATCTCCTGTAATCACAGTTGCTGTGAGTTCAGGGGTGGATGATGTGGTGGTAAAAGCACTATTTCAAATCTGGCACTTTGCATGGAGCCGTGGCTCTCGGGAAGCAGAGACAGAGCCTTGAAGGACAGCTCAGGTTACATGATGACACCTTGTCAGGAGGGAACAGAGGAAAGGAAGGGAGAGGGAAAGAGGCCCACGGCCTTCAGTCCACACCCAGAGTGAAGGCAGGCAGGTCAGAAGGTCGCAGGTCACTGTCACTGTCTGCGAGGCAGTATGAGTTTCAGGCCAACCTAGGCTACTGGAGACCCTGGGTCAACACAAGAAGAAAAGAAACAAATGTTTTTATATCATGTTAGAATATATATTACCGGGCTGGAGGGATGGCTCAGCCGTTAAAGGCTTGGCTCACAACCATAAATATAAGAATATATATTACCCAGGTAAGTTACAGCTGTTGGTGTTGAACTTGGTCACCTGGCTGGCATGCTGTCATTAGAAAGTTACTCCATGCCCTCCAGTTTGCCAAAAGTATGTAAGAAAAAATTTCCTATACAGATCACACTTACAAATCAGGAATTATGTTCCTGTCCTATTAGCGTGAGATGTCTGCATGCTCTAGTTAATGTTTAAGTTTGGACTGTCTACATAGTTTGTTTAGAATTCTGCATGGGGCATTTGTCTTTTCACAGTCATTTATATTGCTATGTACTCATGGACATTTACATTGTACTTTGGGATTGTAATCTATCGTTGATTTACCTAATTGAGGGTTGAAGAGATGACTCTGTGATTAAGAGCTCTGTTCAAGTCCCAGCACCTTATTGGGTGCCAACGACCATCTGTAACTCCAGTCTTGGGAGAAACAGTGTCTTCTTTGTGCCTTTGTGGGCAGCAATCTCATAGCACACATACATGCCTGCAAACACTCATACACATAAAATACAAACAAAAATCTCAAAACACAAAAAGATTTATTTCATTATTATGAGTCTGTGTGAATTGAGGTGTCTATGAAGGCCAAAGGCCATGGATCCCTCCCTGGAGCTGGAGTTACAAGTGGTTATAAGCTACTCTTTGTGAGTACTGGGAATCAAATCCAAGTCATCTGGAAGAGCAGTGCCCACTCTTAACTGCTAAGATGACTCTGTAGCCAAAATTTATTATTTCTTAGTGCTTTACAGTCTTTAATTTACTTTTACTTATGTGTGTGCCTCCTTGCCTATAGGAGCACCACATAATGTGAAATGCCTGTGGTGGCTGAAAACAGGCATCGGATCTCCTGGAATGGAGTTATAGGCAATTTGGAACTGCCTGATGTGAGAGGTAGGAACCAAACTCAGGTCCTCTGCAAGAGTACCATATACTTTTAGCCACCAAGCCAACTCTGTAGCCCCCCTTTTAAAATTATTTTTTAAACATGTTTTATAGGGGGCTGGAGAGATGGATCAGCAGTTAAGTTAAGGTCCTGGGTTCAATGCCCACCACTCACATGGCAGCTCATAATTGTAGTAACCCCAGTTCCAGGGGACCTGACACCCTTATACATGCAGGCAAAACATTAATGCACCTAAGTAAAATAAATAAATAAATTGTGTGTGTGTGTGTGTGTGTGAGAGAGAGAGAGAGAGAGTGTGTGTGTGTGTGAGAGAGAGAGAGACAGAGTGTGTGTGTGTGTGTGAGAGAAGAGAGAGAGAGAGAATGTGTGTGTGTGTGTGTGTGTGTGTGTGTGTGTTACAAATGGTTGTGAGCTACTGGATACAATACTGGGAATTAAGGCCCCATCCTCTGCAAACATCAGTGTACACCCTCAACCACTAACAGTCTCTCCAGATCCCTGTTTATTTTTGAGACATGATCTCACTGTTCAGCTCTGAGTAGCCTGGAACTTTCTGTAGACTAACTCAAGCTTGCAATCCTCTTGCCTTATCCTTCCAAGGATAGGGCTGAGTTACAGGTTCGTGGCATCACTCCTAACTTTATGTTTTATTCATTTATAATTAATTAATTATATTTTCTTATTTATTTGTTTGTTTATTTATTTATTTTGCTTTTTAAAAAAAGACTGTTTCTCTGCATATTCCTAGCTTATTTTGAAACTTGCTATGTAGACCAGGCTGGCCTCAAACTCAGATATCTGCCTGCCTCTGCCTCCCAGGTGCTGAGTTAAAGGCATGCGCCACCACTGCCCACCACCACTGCCCACCACCACTGCCCACCACC